>JAXRKP010002011.1:50000-52500 GCA_037039925.1 Doris montereyensis
CGCGAAGTGACACCTCCTTCAAAGGATCGAGAACAATCAAGTTACGTTACCCTGCGTGTCACAATATTATATCAAACACATTATGGTCTACACACTTATATAACTAGATCTATCACAAAGCGAACAGGCCTACTACAGTATCAATTATCCTGTTAATATGGTGTGCTATTTTATAAATTCCCACTAATTACTTACCTTGACATCACCGCACGTCTGAAGAGTAAATAAAATTCAACCAATCAACCATTCAATCAATCAGTAAAGTAGTCAAACAACGAAATGATTAACTAATCAATCATCCGACCAAAAAAAATAATCTCCAGTTTATCATTGTATCTTTGGGTTTTGTTTAAAAATTCAGTAAAGGCAAATAAAGGCCATACTATATTATTGATACTAGACGAGTCAAAAGTTAATGCAAATTGTACGGTGCACTCATCATCATCATCATCATCATCATCATCATCATCATCATCATCATCATATCAACTACTGCATATCCCATTGGACGTTGCATACCTGACAGCACTCACTCTGACCCTCTGTCCTGTACCATTCTTCCTGCCTCAGTAATTATTTTTTTCTCTCTCCAATAAATGCTTCCGCCATATTATATTTCTACCATCTTGTGCTTGGCTTTCACTAGTTTCTTTTCCCACTCAATTTACCCTTCAAAACCATCGTTCTTGGACCTTCTTGTTGTTTGATGCAACCAAAGTAATTTTTAGCTTTTGAGCTCTGACATTTCGTCCCAGCCATGCTTCTTTTACCTGAAACTCAGGGTAAGGGATGGCGATAGGCTTTGCTTAAAAACAGGTGTTTCTTAATCGGGAGATTAATTCAATTGCTATCGTCACGATCAGAAGATGGTATCGTCAATTATCGTCATGATCAGAAGATGGTATCGTCAATTATCGTCATGATTAGAAGATGGTATCGTCAATTATCGTCATGACGATACCATCATTCTTCCCCACAGCAGTAATGGCGGACGTCATACACAACACTTTGATATAAATCAACAACTTATGAACAACATTACAGCGTGAAGAAAAAATTTTGCCCAAGGTTTGGAAGTTTGTCTCAATGTAATTTTAGGGTGTAGATTAAGAGTAATTATCGCGTTTGATTGGGCTGTCATTTTTTCCGAACATTTACCCAACAAAATGAGAGGTAAACCACGAAAATGATCATAATCTTGTGAAATCGTTTGTATTCTCAAGTCTGTTCTCAACGAATGAGGCCAAATTCAGAACTGATTTTTGATTTGATTTGATTTACCCACATCCATAATTAAGGTTGTCTCGGTGTTTGTGGTAGGATTTTTAATTTTGCCTGGACGGCCCTGTAAACATCCAGGGGCTCTGCGCACTGGACCTCCTTTTTTATCGTCCATCTCTGATGAGACGATATCAATCCGCCTACCTGAACTGGCGGGGGTGGGGGAGTGGGATGGAGTGGTAGATTTTGCTCGAAGAAACGAGAAAATATTTCAAGCGTCGGCGGGGCTCGAATCCATTACCTTGTCTCTGGACTACCAAGTTCCCATCAGCGAGAGGTAAACCATGTCAGAGGTTATAACCTTGTGAAACTCGCTTGGATTTTCAAAATTCTTTTCTCAACGAGTGAGGCCAAACTCAGAAATGGACAGAGTGCCTTTGCACCACGACAATGCCCGCTCTCACACGGGTGTTAATATAACTTTCTTTGGCTGGACGGCACTGCCACACCCATCTTCTTACTCTCCCGATTTGGCACCGTCAGACTTTCGACTTTTTGGTCCCATGAAATAAGCCCCGAAGATCATCGTTATGGAAACGACAGAGAGACCAAGACAGCTGTTGTAGAAAATTAGGGAAAAGAACACACCAGCTCAGTTTTACGTAGCTGACAAACATAGCTTAACCCAAAGGTGGACAGTGGTTATTGAGAGAGGTGGAGACTATGTTGAGAAGTAGGGATCTGATCCCCTATTGTATAACTTCAATTTGAACCATAAATAATAAAGATAAATGTGGATTTGTAGTCCGTATTCCCGCTTAAGTGTAGGCTGGCGTGTAAGCTCACCAAATGTACTGTGCATCATCTATTCCCCATCAGGCCATTTCATTCAAAGTCCTTCTCAACTTCCGAGGGAGCGTACAGTACACAAACATGTTAGGCGTTTCGTACTAACACTCTGGTAATATCTTTCTCTACCTATAGCTGCGTTCTCATTCACAACTGAGCCAAGGGAGGAAAGTAGAGTAAAATAATTTCCCTAAGAGTACAACGTTGTGGGGAAAAAAAACCAAGCCCATCTGTGCCAGCCATGGGACCTGAATCTGTGTCGTCGTGAGTACAAGCTCACAACTCTACTGTTCAGCTGTAACGCCTCACAAAGCATGTTGTTGTAGTTGTTTCTGCTTAGGCATTAAGATAAAATTGCATTGGGGACTCGGTAGTCCAGAGGCAAGGCGTCGGCCTCTCAACCAAAAGGTAGTGTGTTCGAGCCCCACCG
>JAXRKP010002011.1:65000-75871 GCA_037039925.1 Doris montereyensis
AGGGAAATCGACACAAGAAACAGCATAGATCTAGGTTAATCAAGAGGAAGACGAGTCTATCTCCGATTATCATTCCCTCAGCACTACGAGACGATGCATCGGGAAGCGAGGCAGGAAATGAAGGCGTTACCAGCGACCATAATGTTTGGAACGGTGATAACGCATCATTCGATGACGTAACAGATTCCGATGAGTGGTACGACGGAACTGATGACGACAAAAGCGACGGTGAAGATGAAGCAAAAGTAATAGAAACGTCAGTCCTACAAAGTGATCCAGACGACATTGCAAACAGCAAGACAGAGGCCGATATCAATCCATTCCAAATACGATCTTCAGCGCCAGCTTTTTCAAACAAATTAAGTCGTGAAAGGGAAGAAAATCTCTTTCTCAAAGGTCGCTCAACGTCCCTCTGGTTCCTCTCCACATTGGCAAAGCCAAGCTTTTCCAGAGACACAAGTCTTGTGTTTCCATTCCCGTCACAAAGTCTAGCCACGTCAACTGCTGCGTGTCAGAGCAACCGGCACCCATGAGAAGAAACACGTCATCGCTCTCCCTTGGCGGGAGGTGGGAACGTCGTGAGCAGACGTCTCTCGGCGAAATAGGCTTTTCTAGAACGGCTAATTTTGTGACCTCAACAGATCCAATCACCGCCGTCTCTGTTGTCAATTCAGAGGCACACATCCAAACTCTCGTAAATACGAATTCCGACATTGCGAACGACGAGAAGTCCAACCCTGACGAAACGTGTTTGGTCGCAGAGCAGTTCTATTCTGCCGAATATTTTAACTGTGGTGATTACGCAGAGATGTCAAGGTCAAGGTTTCCTCGAACGTTACCTTCTGGTTCAAACACAAACAACAGCATGAAGGACAAAGCGTCGTCGCCAGTTTATGATGAGGAGGGTGAAATAAAGAAAAGAGAGGCTAAAGAAAGAAGATCAGGTTTGAATAAATTAGAAGATTCCGGTGTGTTTAGCATCAATGCTAAAGGCAGCATAACACCACACAAACACACCGCCGCGACTTTAGACCTGAAAGGAGATGATTCGGTGAACTGTAAGCCAACATCAAAAGCAACTGAAGAGAAAGGGAAAGTAAATGGACACATTACTACTACACATTCGGACTCAATTCTCACAGGGAATAGCGACACAGAAATGAATCATGCACGCACGAAACGTTTAAGTTTAATAGATAAGACAGGAGACACTCCGAAATTAATTGGCTCGACAAATTTTGACACACGTAACGCAAATAAGTCTACAACGTCTTTTGACGGAAATAATTTGCACCATTTAGTAAAAACAGATACAAAGATTATGTCTGATTTGTCTGAAAAAGAATGTCGTAGAAAAGAGTCATGTATGCGCCAATCAGAACCAGAGATGGACAATCGTGGTCTTCTTCTCTTACAACGTGCTGTCCAAGAGGAAGGACGGAACTGTTGCACAAGTGGGAAAACCACGGTGAGGGTAATGAACAACTGGTCGAAAAGACACACGACTCTCCGATCAGATCTAAAAGTGGGAAACGCATTTGTTTCAGGAGCCCGATGTGGAAGTTTCATCTGACGACACATTTACAAACAAGGGCGTGAATCCATATGAGAAATTTGGACGACAAGGAGGAACACGTTCGTGCTTAAATCGTTCGCCGACACCCATTCCCTCGGGTGTTTTCAGTTTGACTTATTCTGCTGACAGTGCGCTGGAAGAAGAAGAAGAAGAAGAAGAAACAAGAAGAAGAAAAAGAAGAAGAAGAAGAAGAAGAAGAAGAAGAAGAAAAGAAGAAGAAGAAGAAGAAGAAGAAGAAAAAGAAAAAGAAGAAGACAAATGTGGTCAATTAGAAGAAGATGCGAATAATGCCCCTATAAAACAAAAGAATCATTTCAATATACTCGCACAAATGTTATCGATGAACATCATCAAGATATCACCCTTGGCCGGACGTAATAAATAGTCATTTCCTTGAAAGTAAGTCCAGTGGAAACTGTCGCCACTCAAATAACACTCTGCAAGACAGCAGCAGTGATGAACGACTTGACAAGACTGGTAGAAACTATCTACGTCAAAAAGATGAAATTGGTAAATATAACACTAACAGAAACGAAACAACTGAGAGACTTGTTGATTCCTCAGCATTTCAATCTGTCGTTTGCGTACCGAGTGAAATCGATGCAGCCCCTACAATTTACGTAAATATAGATAAGAAACTAAAGTTTATTTCAAAACGAAATTATTTCAAGACGGACGTCTCTCCCGTTGCTAATGGGTACGAACTGGATACGGTACGGCGAGGAGAATCGTATCTACAGCAGAAGGAATGTTCGGTCAGGTATCGTGAATATTTTGACGTTGAAGAGTCGAGAAAATTGACATTTAAGCGAAGAGCATTCATACCAACTGTGACCGTTCACGAGATACAATTCTCCCAGCCCGAGAAACATAAATCTCACGCAATATTCAACGAGGATTTAGTTAAATCAAAGAGGCAAGTAGGAAATGTTTGTAGATACAAGTACAGCAGCGTAAACGCTTTGAAATTCGACCCTCGTCGGTTAGAACACGTCAAGCATGAAGGAAAGCATAACCTGAAAACATTGTCCACAGACCACTGGCCAACTTCAAATTGTCATGTCAACCGTGAAAGCAAAGCTGAACAATGCGAGTTGTCTTCTCCTTCTTTAGGTCAAATCAATGGGACTTTTAAAATTACAATACAGACACCTGAAATAGAGGTCAATAATCACTGCAATGCAAAATCTGAACACGACAATGAAACTGTATTGAAACAACCTGGCCTAACGTCAAGCATCGATCAAGAATGTGAACCAAACCAAACGTTTATGACGGAAGTTAGTATTGGTCGCATCGATTCGATCGGACACGTCTCAGTGACCAAATCGGACATCCTCAAAGTATCGTTGGTGGGGAACTTGAATGATGTCGGTGAATCATCTTCCCCCCATGACGTTTACGCCAGTTCGACTACAAAATCTCTCCAAAGATTGTTTGAAGAAAATTCCCGACGTAAGGAACAAAGAGAAGCAAACTCTAAATTCGGATGTGCCTACGCCTCTAGTCATTACGCTTCTGCTCTAGCCAAACCTCACGTCTGCTTCAAGTGTATCCGTTTCCAGAAATGGAAGCACTGTCATCAAAACTCTACAATAATTCGATCCGCTGGTGGCCGAGAAAACTCGGTGGCAGAACTTGAATTTGTAAAAGGTTCCAAGGTACACAACAAAACTGACAGACAGAAGGGTCAAAAGCCGCCTACTTCCAGATCTAGAATAAATGAGACAGCAAGCAAATGCCTCACCAACCACTCCCCTGTGTCTTGGATTCCCATCAATCTGGTCATCATAAGTCTGACGGAAGGGGAACAAATAGCACGACGACGACGACGACGACGGA
The DNA here is from genome assembly GCA_037039925.1 of Doris montereyensis. NCBI lineage: Eukaryota > Metazoa > Mollusca > Gastropoda > Nudibranchia > Dorididae > Doris > Doris montereyensis. Next base: position 68,419 of record JAXRKP010002011.1, read on the forward strand.
AGCTGGACACAGCGAGGAGAGACGTTGCGGGAAAGGGGAGCGGCCGAGCAAACGGTCACCGCCACAGACAGAGAGGTCAACTAATGCTCCCTAATATGACGTACCTGACGGCCAGGTCATCTCCATGGAAATATCGACTGACAAATGGAGAGGATGAAAAGTGCGGTGGTATCTGTCCACAGCAGACAGCCTTGGTCGAGGACAAAATGCCAGGTAAATACAACTCAAAACTTTAAAGAGTTCGTGCAGGCCAAATCCATCTTGAGCTGTAGCTTAAAACCTGCGGTATTGCCTTTCTTTCTTTCTTTATCAGCTCTCACTCTACCTTCGGTGTATGGGTTTTAGATGCCCGAAATGATCTTTCTCCGCCTGCCCTGTCCTGACATTTTCTGTTTCCTTCCGTGAAAGTTAAATTTCTTTACGTTAATGCCTCTTTTATATCTTCTTTCCACGTTCTCCGAGGTCTGCCTTTTGGTCTTTTATCTTGAGTTTTAGCACTGTATACTGATTTAGCTATTCTATTGTCATTCATTCTGTTAACATGCCCAAACCATCTCAGTTGATTCATTTCTATCTTGATTTCTATGATATCTGCTTTGTTTTGATCTCTTATTGTTGTGTTTCTGATTTTGTCTCTTTTAGTTTTCCCGACTACTCTTCTTAGATATTTAATTTCGCCTGCTTGCACTAGGACAATAAACTGTGTTGTATACTGCCATTTTGGTTTTGTTGTAGTCTTGTTTCCTACAAATGCCTTTCCTAGATGGTTATAGGTTGCACTTGCCTTTGGGATTCTCTGGTTGATTTCTTCTCAAGTTTTCCCCTCTGAGTTGTCATTACTCCCATAATTGGTTTTTGTTGAAAAGTCTTAATTTAAGATTTTGTGTTTTGCCTTCTCTAGATGCATTGTTTTATTTATTGCATTTACTCTCATGCCTCTTTGAGATTCATTATTTATTGATTTATATTTTCTTAGTTTCCCTCTCTGATTTTTAAATCATCAGCAAATGAAAGCATTGATACATTTACTGGTTTGAGCTTCCACATACCTACATTCTTTTCTTCATTTTTGAAGATGCCTTTGCGACTGAATCTATAAATGTGATAAACAAAAAAGGACTAGGATACAACCCTGGTTTACTCCTATATCTACATCAAATTTTTCAAATACATTTCCAGCTACTCTCGCTGCACATGTTGGTTATTGTAAAAACTTTGAATGGCTTTTGTTAAATTTTGCTCTACATTATGTTCTTCTAAGGAATACCATAGTTCGTCCCTTCTCACAGTGTCAAATACCTTTTCTAAGTCAATAAAACACAGGTGCAAGTCAATGTTTCTCTCAAGGAATTTTTCTATTATTTGTCTAATTGTAAATATGTGATCTTTCACACTTCTTCCTGGTCTAAATCCACTCTGGTGTTCTTCAATCTGATCTTCTACTCTTTTCCTTAGTCTCATTTCCAGAATCCTGGCATACGCTTTTCCTGGTACGCTAAGTAGTGATATCCCTCTATAGCGGTGTTGCCGAGCCGTTGAAATATTGTTATCTCTTTATTCTTACAGGCTGTTCACACCAAAAACCAATAGTCTCACCACACAGCTCATCTACAGCTTGCGTTTAGTATGACCAGTCTATGAAAATAAGGAGCCAACATTTCAGGTGTAAAAGCTGTCGGTTAGAGGTACAACTTGCGTTTGCGTTTGGTCTGACTAGTCTATGAAAATATGGAGCCAACATTTCAGCTGTCAAGCTATCGGTTGGAGGTACAGCTTGGTTTGGTTTGACCAGTCTATGAGAATAAGGAGCCAACAGTTCAGGTAGATCTTGCTTTTGGTCTCACCAGTCTATGAGAATAAGGAGCCAACCTTTCAGGTAGATCTTGCTTTTGGTCTGACCAGTCAATGAGAATGAGCCAACATTTCAGGTACAGCTTTCTTTTGGTCTGACCAGTCTATGAGAATAAGGAGCCAGTATTTCAGGTACAGCTTGGTTTTGGTCTGACCAGTCTATGAGAATAAGGAGCCAACATTTCAGGTACAGCTTGCTTTTGGTCTGACTAGTCTATGAGAATAAGGAGCCAGTATTCCAGGTACAGCTTGCTTTTGGTCTGACCAGTTTATGAGTATAAGGAGCAAACATTTCAGCTGCTCGATGACAGTGTTTAGCCCAAGGCTTTTGTGATGCACATGCCGTAGGGACTCGGTAGTCCAGAGGCAAGGTAAGGTGTACACGGCCTCTCATTCAAGAGGTAATGGGTTCGAATTTGAGCCCTGCCAACAGTTGAAAAATTGTCTTGTGTAGGTGGATCGACACCTAGTCCCATCGGAGACGGACGATAAAAAGGAGGTCCTGTGTACAGATTACAACACGCTGTTCACTTTAAAGATCCCTTGGCTGTTTACAGGGCAGTCGGGGCAAAATTAAAGATCCTACCGAAAACCCTGAGATCACCTTAGTTGTGGATATGAGTAAATAAAATAAAATAAAATAAAACAAGCACGTACCCGCTATAGCAGCTCGAAGCAGACTGTTGGTGGGTTGTGTGGTAAGGCTGCGGTTTTTTTTTTTATCAGAATAATGTATAAGAATAAAGAGCTAGTATTCCAGCCGCTCGGCGACACTGTTTTGATTTGATTTGATTTGCCCACGTCCACAACTAAGGTGATCTCGGGTTGTTGTTTTTTTTGGATAGGATTTTAAATTTTGCCTGGACTACGTGGTAAACAGTTAAGGGATATTTAACGTGCACAATGTGTTGTGACATCAGCACACACGGGGCCTCCTTTTTATCGTCCGTATCCAATGGGACTAGAGGTCTCGTGTGCAGATCACAACAATCTGATCTGTGCACGTTAAAGATCCTTTGGCTGTTTGCAGCACTACCAAAAACCCCGAAATCACCCTAGTTGTGGATGTGGGTAATTGTATTTTTGTTGTTGTTGTTGCTGTTTTCTTTCTTTTATTTTTTCCTTTCTCGATAACTTTTCTTTGTTTATTTGTTTATCTGATTTTTTTATTACTTTCTTCATCATAGGATTAGACTTAGTCATGACTTGCAGAAACATTCAATGTTTTCCCTTTTCTTTTTCTTGTATTGCCCATACATTTTTATATAATCTTTACTGTGACATGATCACACACAGATCTTCAGATCTACTTGAGGAATATATTTGTCAATAGATCCCCCCCTTCCCTCCCAAAAGGAAATTCAAATGAAAAATAAAACAAATTAAATCAGAATTTACACTTTGTTCTTGTTTCGTTTTGTTTTCTTTCTTTTTGTGTGTGCTGTGGATTTTCGTTGCACGATTGTCGTTTTTCTTTTCCTTTTTTTTTAAGACGACGAAGGGGGGTGGGGGGGGTGGGGACGGAGGGTGGAAATGGGTAGTTGGGAGGTATAATAACACCACTGAGATATGGGGCTTCGAAAAATGACGTAGATATGATACATTATGACGTATTAATCCGTCCTCATATTCGTGCAACTTGTAATGAAACAGATTTCAATTTGACATCACGTGGCCCATCGCCTAACAATGGAGGATGACAACCACCTTTCAACACTTAGACGTGGTGGCAAAGAGAAATAATGGTTCAAAGACATACAAAAACCCAACCCAGCATATTAGATTTCCTTCATGGCACTTAAGGCCTATAGAGCCGGAGCTTATCCGTGGTTTCTATAGCGTGAAGCAGAACAGGTATTTTTGACAATAATTACCTCCTGTCTAGGCCGCTAGTTTCACGCAGGTTCCACAACTAAGGTGATCTCGGGGGTGGGAAAAATACGTATTCAACGCCTTTCCATTCGAATGCGTCATCGGTCATTGGAACCCAGGACCTCAGAATCCAACTAGGCCACTGATACCTTTTGATTTGATTTTGGTTGATTGTATTTGAACTACCAAGTATTTGATTTGATTGTATTTGATTTGATTGTAATGAGGGAGTATTGTTGCTGGGGGTGTTGTATTTGTTGTTTGATTTTTTTATATGTGATTTGATTTATTATCCATATCCACAACCTCTTGTATCCTGAGAGGGGGCACTGATTTTTAAAGATTGTTTCAAACTGCCGTTTAAACTGAAGAGATCTTTCAATGTGCATAGAGCGTTGATTGGTCTGCACACGGGATTTGATTTTATCATCCGTCTCTGATTGTAGGTGTCGAAATCCACCTACCTGGATTGTATTTGATTTGATTGTATCATGGATTCCATTTAAAATCCACAACTAAGGTGATCTCGGGGGTTGTGATAGGTTGGTTTTTTCAACTGCCTGGACTGCCCTGTAAAAAGCCAAAGAGGATCTTTAACGTGCATAGAGTGTTGTGATCAGCCCAAGGGACCTCCTTTTTATCATCCGTCTCTGTTTGAACTAGGTGTCGATCCACCTACCTGGACCACGGGGGGGGGGGGGGGTATGTTGCTAAAAAAAAAAAGACAACGTTTTTAAACCTTGGGCGGGGCTCGAACCCACTACCTTTTGGTTGAGAGGCCGACACTTTGCCTCTGAACTACCAAGTCCTCCTTAAAAGAGAGAACCTCAAAGCTGCGTTAACTGTCAATGGAGTATTGTTGCTGGGGGTGTTGTAGTTGTTGTTTGATTTTTTTATACGTGATTTGATTTATTATCCATATCCACAATTACTAAGGTGATCCTGAGAGGGGGGCTTGGTAGGATTTTAAGATTGTTTCCCAGAACTGCCGTTTAAACAGCCGGGGATCTTTAATGTGCGTAGGGTTGTACATGATCTGCACACGGGACCTCCTTTTTATCGTCCGTCTCCGATTTGGCTAGGTATCGAACCACCTACCTGGATCTGGGGGGAGGGGGGTGTAGATTTTGCTCGTAAAAAATCATGGATTCCATTTTTTAAATCATTTCAAATTTCAGAACTTGGTTGGGTACACTGCATGTGTTCATTTTGTTTATTTTTTCAACCGTAGGCGGGGCTCGAACCACTAACTTTTAGTTGAGTGGCCAACACCTTACCTCTGGACGACAGAGTTCCCTCAAAGTCATGAATGCTATGTCCTTTAAAATGTTTTAAGTAGCGCCATCCAAATATATTTGGGTACAGAAATGGACGTTGTACCTCAGACCTCTTTTAATTGCAAATCCCCCTTTTCCCTCTCCCATCCCCTCCCCCTTGTCCCCTTATGGCGTCGGCAACTGAATGGTTAGGCTGCCGGAATTGGGACTTATAGGTTGGGATTCAAAATCCCAACAAGCTACTAGATCGATGTTGTATTTGTCGCTGGTTGTGTTACTTGGGTAAAGACACTTTTTTAATTTGTCCCGCTGGACCCATGGTGCAAATGGGTACAAACACTTATAGCTTGGGGTGAAAACCCTGCGTCAGACTACAAGTGGTGGTGGCCTGTCAAGGAGGTGATTTTTTAAATCACTAAATTCTTCCACTTCACGCTATAGAAACCGGGATAGCTCCGGCTCTATGGGCCGCTTTGGCCTTGAAGGAGCAACTATTACTTTTACCATTGTCGCCTTTAACTATTTATTATAGAATGGGTGTTCTCATCACTCTACGCTCTCTTGTTTTATGTACAGACGAGGAGGCTATTGAAGTGATTCAACAGCTGAAGTTGATCAAACACTGCCGACAGGGGGGCTTCACCAAGTTTGTCACGCGCTCAGTTCCAAAACACAGCGTTGGTCAATCGTCCGAGTCACAAAGGGCCTCGCGTACACCATTCTTTGATTGCGTCATTAATGATGCCTCACGCTGTGACGCCAGCCGCCTCGAAAATGACGTCACATCAAGACCTGGAGGACAGGGAATTGTCTGAAAGGGTCTAATTAGTAAGTTGGCCTAAATTGTATTTGTTTTCAGTTCATGTCAATCAAAGTATAATGTAGTTTATGTGTGCATGTGTGTGTGTGTGTGTGAGTGCGTGTGTATGTATGTGTGTGTGTGTTTGTGTATGTGTGCGCGAGCGTGCGCGTGTTGTGCTTTTTTGTTGGGTTCTTTTCTTCGTTATTGTATACTTTTTTAGCATTTATAAACTGATAACTCATGGCCTTAAGTTCTCTTTTTGATTAATAGCTATTCACAGTATGAATGTAATAATAAAATAGGTCATGTTGATAAGTGATTTAGTATTTTTAACATTGTTTTACATGTCTGTCTTATTATACGGCGTGTTATCGGTTGACATTTTCTGGATTCAGACGACAAAATATAAAGAAGAATAAATCTAGAATTTTGCCTTTCACGTTAGAAAAAATTAAGAATAATATTATTTCTTTAGAAGGAAACACATTTTCATTTACCATTCAAGTCAAAACATAGATGGGGAAGAGCAATATGGCAAACTATACCGTATGCCAAAAACAGTAAGACTCCACTCTTGATTTTCCTATGCTCAAATCTGAGTATAGAAATTGATTTTCTAGATGGGAATGGCTAATTGTTTTACCATTCGAGTAAAACATTTTTTTAAAAGACCCATTGCTTTTGATTTTTTGTGGGGTTTTAATTGTTTAATCATAAAAGACATTCGATCTAATTAAGAGTTTATTTTAGAAGTGTATCTAAGCCACAATTATGTCATTTAGAAGAAGAAAAACACAAAAAACATGGACTTTAGCACTGTTGGTTTTTGGAATTCCAAGTTTGAAACGGCTGTAAACGTGATGTATTTTCATCCTATCATTTTTACACTTTTCAAGAAGCATGATTTCCTTTTACTCACTAGGATTCTCTCTCTCTCTCTCTCTCTTCTCTCTTCTCTCTCTCTCTCTCTCTCTCTCTCTCTCTCTCTCTCTCTCTCTCTCTCTCTCTCTCTCTCTCTCTCTCTCTCTCTCTCTCTCTCTCTCTCTCTCTCTCTCTCTCTCTCTCTCTCTCTCTCTCTCTCTCTCTCTCTCTCTCTCTCTCTCTCTCTCTCTCTCTCTCTCTCTCTCTGTGTCCTGTTTTTCGAAAATGGGCCTCTCTCTCATGTCCCGGAAATGGGCATAGGGGGCTCATTATTTGTTGAAATGACCTCTTCTACACCACCCTCCTCCCTAAAAATAGATGTGATATTTCTGAGCGTGTCAGGCTATGTATATTGACAAATAAAAAAAAACTGCATCGTGCTGTAGATGGTTTTGAGGCGTGCCCTTTCATAAATATGTTAGTCTGGATAATTAAAGTGCTCATTATAAAGAATTTAATGATTAATTAATTTTATTTTTCAAGCAAAAGAATCCAAATTCTCTTTCAAGGTCGCTTTTCTCACAGCATCTTTGCAACCAATTAAAAATGCAATTGTAAAGTTATCGATCTATTCCGTTTTCTTTGACCCCTGTTTTAACTATAGTCGGTTCTTTGAGTTCTAAGTTTAACAATCTCTCGTTTGTTTTAGTTCTAGAGTGTAACAATCTCTCGTTTCTTTGTGTAACAATCTCTCGTTGTTTGAGTGTCTAGAGTGTAACAATCTCTCGTT
>JAXRKP010002012.1:12500-25000 GCA_037039925.1 Doris montereyensis
GTTGGCACCTTTACCTCACCACACTTTAGAATGCCGATGGTTTAAAAATGGCACACATGTTGCGTTTTCATATATTGTCACAAAATTGTATTTGGTTTCCATATATCCCATTGTTTGTTTGTTTTGTTGTTTTTTGTTGTTTTTTGTTGTTGTTGTTTTTGTTTTTTTTTGCAATACAGATCTAGACATTAAAAGATAATCATACGTAATTCTAATAGTTCTAATTAAATTGTCCTCACCCTCCACCCCTCTCCCCAACATATGCTGCATAATTTAATTAATGCAACGACGACTGTTTGCTAACGCTATCACTACTATCATTTTACTATATACACCACCTTTACTTTACTAGTATTACTATCGTCCTCTATCACCACAACCACTGCCCTAATATTTTTTTCTTCTTTTCTTTTTTTTTATTAGTATAAGAGATGATTATAATGATAGTCTGACTTGTAGAAATTTTGACTGTTAAATGAACTTAGGATAGTGATGAAATATAGTAATGGTAATTTTGGGTTAGCCTCTGCGGTCTGTTGCGCTTCCATTCATCATTGCTTTTCTTGTTTTCTTTTTTTCTCCTTGTTTTATTTAATTCATTATTTCAAAACTAAAACCCGCTATAAATATGAAAACAAAAACAAGAAAACATTAAAAGAATACAAAGATAACATAAGATAAAATAAAGTGAAATACCCGAGACAAAACATCCGAATAACAACCATCCCCCATCCCAACCCATTTTTTAAACGAAAAATGAAAAACGGAAAGAAAAAAATAGCCGACGAAAATCTTAGTTAGATATCAATGTTTCTTAATTTTGCGTTGAAATTGAATGTTTCAACAGATTTCTCCCTCCTCCATATTTTGTACTTTGACACTGCCGTTTTAGCTACTGATAATATTCTATTTTATCTCCCGAATTTCAGTTTGGCAAAGTCCTCTTGCAAAAATGTTAATCCGGGTAATATGTCCTTCTTCTTAGAACAATTCTTTTCCTAATTTCATAGAAAGTCTATCTTTAATGGTCTTCCATAGATTTGTTGTTTTCGAGCAGTCTACAAAGAAATGTTCTATATTAACCCATTTCTGAGCAATACGAACAATGTGGGAGTCGCGAATTCCCATTTTGTGTAGTAAAATATTTGTTGATAAATATTGTTCAGTATTTTCCACTGCAATGCTCTCAATCTTATTTTTTTATCTCAATGCATCCTAAGCTCCAATGTTTATTTGTGATATGAACGTCAAATCTTCGGAGCCATAGATTTTCTGTGTGTGATCTTTCGGTTCCTTTTAATCAGTTTTAGGAATCCCTTTCTTCCAATTTCTCCAACTGGTTCACCTCTAAAAGGATTTGCGTAGGGCTTATCGTCACAGCTTCGAATCGAAGTCTATCTTTTGGTAGCGAATTGTATATTAGCCAATAATCTAATACTTCCCGTGGATAATTACCGTATTTTTGAGTGAACTGTTCAAAATCTATTATTCCTCCGCCATTGCAAATATCTTTGATATATTTCAACTTTTAACTATAAGATATCGCACATGCAAAACCTTTCCAGCGTGAGTTATATTATTATTATTATTATTATTATTATTATTAATTATTATTATTATTATTATTATTATTATTATTAAATAAGTTTTTTCTTTATATTTCTTGCCGAAATTATATTTTTTGTCCATGTCTTTAGTACCCGAAGCCAAAATTCATTGCGAATAAGGGACATACTTTGAAATTGTTTCAGAGAAATATTTGCTTCAAATGTTATTGCCAACGGGTAATAAAACTTTTTCAATTAATTTTAAAGCAGACTTCCTCTGATTCAATGAATTTCACTGCCCAATCTAATAGGTATGCGTCTTGTATTTCTATTCTCTGATGCAATAGAATTTTACGGCCCAATCTAATAGGTATGCGTCTTGTATTTCTATTCCTCTGATTCAATGAATTTCACGGCCCAATCTAATAGATATGCGTCTTGTATTTCTACAATATTTGGTATGTTAATTCCTCCCATTTCAACAGGACTCAACGTAGCGCTTCTTTTATTTTTTCCATTGCTCTTCTGTTAGTATATCTCTTTTGCCATATAAACTTGAAAATATTCGATTTATGCTTGATAAAATTTCATTGGGAATATCAATACTTCTCATCACATAGGATAACTGACTGAGAGCAAAAAGTTTTAAGTGTCTGAATTTTACCCATTATTGACAGATTTCCTTTTGCCCTGCGTGAATATATATTTATTGTGTTAATTCTTTTTTATCCCAATTTTTTGCAATGCTTATTGCGGGTTCATTGTTTCTAAAGAATATACCTAGTATTTTTATTTCATTTACTGTGTTTATTCCATGCATTATGCAAGGAAATGGATTAGTAAAATTTAATGGTATAGCTAACGATTTTTCTTTATTGAGTTTCAGTCTAGACATTTTTGAGAATATTTCAACTTGATCTAATGCATTCTTGAGATCGTCAATTCCTTTGGCAAATAGCGACATATCATCCGCATATTGTTTTATTTTTATTGATTCTATTCCCTCAACATGACTTATGCCTTTTATGTTTTTTGTTTTGTCTAATGCTTATGGCGAGTAGCTCTACAGCCACAATAAACAAGAGTGGAGATATTGAACACCCCTTGTCTCACACCTCTTTCTACATTAAATTCTTCTGAGATAAAACCTGCATGCAATGCAATCACAGTTGCGGCAGAAGGCATCAAGGCATACAACGAATCCTTTGCGCTTTGACGCGTTGACACGGCATTTCACTTAGATATGCAACCAATCTGAGGACACTGAAAAGTGACACAAACGATATCAGCATGCTGAGCTCACAAATAGTCTTGGTGAGGCCACCGTTTGAGTCTATGGTCATCTTCGCCATGTTGTTCATTGACCATGGCAAGCTTCTTCATAAACCTGGTCTCAGAACGATGAACTGGTGAAGGAAGATCGAATGGCAATTTACTGATGGGGATATCCAAACGATCCGAGGATAAAGAACTAGAGCTAGATCTAGATTCCCTAAGCCCAAACCTGGAGCATGGTGGGGAGCCACCACGTGTTCCAGAGCTGGTGGATGGTCCAATCCCAAGATAGATTCAGTTGCTTCCTGAGACGGAATATCTCCTGAATCCTCGGTCAAACGCTGTTTCCTGGGTTTAGCCAGGTTATTGCTTCGAGCTTTTCGTGAAAGTCGAGGCATCGTAAGCTAATTCGTAAAAAATAACAAGAATATAGAGCAAACCTGAAGAATAAATCGCAATCAATCGTAAAACACGTTTGCACTAGGCAGAGCAATCAAAACGAAAGCAAGGGGTTTGTTTACAAACAACAGATATATCCGGAATGCCTGCGCATGCGCTGACACCATTTGACCTGCAATATCCATGCAGTACGCATGCGCGGTGACATTACCTTGACCGAGAGAGTTTAGAGGTCGGGTCAAACTGTATAACAGCTGATGTCATCTGAAATTCTTCTTTTTATGTATGGAAAGTTTCATGAACAGGGGCTCATGGTGTTGTAACATCGATACCAAATCTACTATATATCAAAGGGAGAGGAACTCCCTTTACATTGATACTATACACGACAGCCATTCACTCCCATTTCATTTTCAAAATTAGGACCAAAGAAAAGCAAATTTATCCTATTTTTGATAAATATGTAAATTTTTGTTCTAGGGCAGCATGTTTAGAGGGATACAAACCTCATTTATAAATAGTTTTCATGTTTTGTACTATTGCAGATGGGTTATAGAAGAGTCATAGCATATGAAAAGGATAAAATCTCAAAATCGATACTTTTGACCCAATCTTCGAGATTCAGCTGCCGTCCTCCCCCTTAACAGAAGCTGTTCTTCCATGAAACAAAAACCTTTATCCATTTCATAAAATCATCTCTAAATCCAAATGTTTTAATTGATTCCAAAAGTAAAGGAATTGATATGTTGTCAAAAGCTTTCCTAAAATCCAGAGAGACAAGTATATCTTGATTATCTGTGGTATTCTTTGTTTCCAAGATTTTGACTACTACGGACGCCAGCCTTTGGCGAATACTTTGGCGATTATCTTTATAATCGGTATTTGAAAGGGTGATCGGCCGCCTGTTATTGAGCTCTGTCCTATCTTTTCCTTTATGTAATAAGGTTATGATTCCCAGTTTTTGAGACCCTGATAGTAAACCCTTTTTAAAGCTGTATTAGAATGATTCTAGCAGAATATCTTTGAGATGGCTGCCAAAACAGCTTGTAGAATTCAATAGGAAAGTCGTCGATTCCTGGTGCAGAACCATTCTTCATACTATTTATAGCATCTAAAACTTCTTCTTCAGTAACCTGTCGGTCACACAATTCTTTTTTCTGCATTTGGGACTACTGGTATTGTAACAGAAGACGTGAATGCTCTGGTGCCTGAATAATATCCTTTGTTCTTTCCTCTTTGTATAGATTTTTTATGATTTTTATTTGATTTTTTCCAATATCTCAAGTGGTTTAAACAGATTCATATTTTCACCTCTGAGTTTATTTATGGTGTTATTAGTGGATCCCCTCCTTTCTAAGTTCAGAAAAGAATTTATTATACTTCCTCCTTCTTCGATCCATTTTATTCTAGATCTTATTTGTGCACCTCTGGCTTCTTCCCCATTTGAATGATTTCCAGTTCTTCTTCCTGATATGTAGTCTTGTCATAAGTTTCTCACTATGTGGATCTTCAGCGACTTTATTTTCTATTTCGTTTATTTGTGATAGAAAGTTGTTTTTTTTCTTGTTGGATTTTGATTTTATTCCTGCTATATTTGACTAATTTCTACTTATTCCTTTAACGTATTCCCACGCTAGATGTTCGTCCGTATATCTTCTGTTCACTTATAATTTGTTCCATTGTTTTTTTGTATACGATTTATGTATTGCTTGTCTTTCAATAAGTTAATATTCAGTTTATAATATGAGGGGCCGCGGAGACTTGACCAGAAACGTATTTTGCATTCGACTGCTTCAGGATCTGAGAAACCAAGGTTCTGATGTCTATACTTTTATATCAGGCATCATGCTTTCATCGGCAAATACGCAACCAGACGTCTAGCAGTATACGGGGTTTCTCCTGCCCATGTGTGATGTTTATAATTGGGATTATTCTTTCTCCATACACCAATGAATCCTCTAAGTCAGTCACTGTTGCCTCTGGAATGTCTTTACGCTTTCTTTTGGATGTTTTTGGCCTGCAATAATGTCAAATTTGTTACTAAGGACACAGTTGAAATCTCCATTGCTGTTGTTTTTACGCCATCATTTACTCTGGCATGGTCAGTCATGCTTCTTTCAGTTCTTAAAAAAGACAACCATATCTTTCACATTGCAAGGTGCATAAACGTTGTATATTAACCTGTCCTCATCCTGAAGTTTACATTTAGATGTTATGTATCTTGAGTTCTTGTGCACTACTGATATATTACCAACTATATTTTTGTTAAACAAAGTTAGTAATCCACCGCTATGTTCTGTTCCTACTTGTAAATCTACGGTCCCTCCCCACTGTGTTTTCCATAACACAGAGTTCCTCTTATTTTAGGTAGGTTTCTTGTAGCATTAAGATTGTGTATTCTTTATCTTAAGAAGTTTAATGATAGCATTTATTTTTTTCTTATTTCCTAATCCACGCACGTTCCAAGTCAGAGCTGCAAGTGAAGCCATGACCAGTCCTATAGTTTATGTTCTTGCTTTTAAATATTTTTTAAAATTTTTTAATTATGATATCGTTGTGTGTCTTGTGTTGGATGGTCAGCTCATCATTATCTTGGCTAGGGTTTTGTTCTTAACACTAACGACCTTGCTCTGGTTATGAATGACGGGGCGAGTTCTGTGGGAGTCTTCCTATGTCCTCCCTCGTGGTCTCTCTCGTGTATTCGTTCTTTCGGTTATTTTAACTCTTTTGACCTCCTTGTGTACCTGTTATTGTTTCCTTTTGTTCGTCTTTTTTTGTTTTTTTATCGTCATTTTCCACGTCCTCTGCTAGTGAGGTGTCAATCTAATTGATTCCCAGCTGGTGGTCTTTTTTTGGCAATATCTATCTTTGTATCATTTTGTTTGTGTTGAGCAGGACAGTCTTTTTTTCATGTGTCCTGCCTGTTTGCATATCAGGTAGATTCTCCTCGTTGGGACAGTTGCTCTTGGAGGATGCCCACTCTTTAGACACTTCCTGCATGATTTTCTCCCTGTTTCTTTCTTTGTATGCAGGCTGGCTTGAAAAGGCCCCATTTCCACCCTTTCCCGGGGTCTTTTGGAAGCTCAAACCACAGCGGCGGCCCGTCAAACCAAGCCGTCAGATTGCCAGATCGTATCCCGACCTCTCCATTTGCAATTTCGACCTTAATTTAGCCCCTGCCATGGTGACTATTCGTTTGATTTCGTGATTCGCGAACGGTATGGAATTATCGCTCACGATTTATTTGGTTGCGGGAATTTCATTCCCGCACCCATCTCTTGAAAGATAAGGATTTTGCATTGCTAAAACTATTCTGATACCCCGAACAGCTAGTCCACTCGCTAGCGTTCTGGCCCTAGCGTCACTTGTTTTAGAATAGATGCGCCAAAGCCGACCTATTCTTTGGGCCCCCATCGTGCATCCCGAACCTGCCACTTTGTCAGCCGAGATACACCCAAAAGTAGAGACAGGCTCAGAAAATGGAAGGTTTTTGAGCTTCAAAATAAGGAGGAAGTTATTGCACCCACAAAGGAATTCGACACCATTGTATGCCAGGAGTCAAAGAGTCAAAAAGTAATAAATGTAAAAATGATAAAAACTGACGAAAGAAAATCTAAGATGGAATCGATATATATTTGATATGGAAGATAAGTTACCTCTTACTAATATACTGAAAAATTATATGAAATTATATAAGAATTATATAAAAGAGAGAGCGAAATGTTATCAGGATACGTTCAGACACGTTCAGTAAAAACAAAAACAAAAAGAGCTTCATGAAGAAAACTCACAAAAGAGAAGGGAGACAAGCACACAACGCAACAAATTTAACTGGAGTGATGAAAAAAAAATACAGACTGAACAGAACAGAACACAGGTCAATAACAATGTAGAGTTACACACTAACTCTCCACGCTGAGAACGAAGGTGAGTTCAAACTCAGAACAGTGTGGGAAAAAAGGACTTTTCATATACCAATATGGCTGAATATAAAGCAATTGAAAATTAGAATTATGGAAAGAACGAAAGTACCAAACGATAAAATAAGGATCCTACCTTGATCTAAATGCAACAAACACCTTACAGAACAGAAATCACATCACGCAATGAAGAATAAAGCCACCAAAAAAAAAAAAAGGAAATATGGAGAGCGACAAAAACGTGACCGTCACCAAACGGACCTAGATCAAATTCTAAACATCACGTAGTTAATTCGTTTTAGTGCTGGTGTTTCGTTGTTGTTTTCATTTTTTACCCATGATAGAGTCATACAAAATATAACATGAACCCAAAGATGTATAGGACCTGTTCCAAATGTCGCCCAATGCGGTTGACTGACTGACTGTCTTATACGTGTTAAGTTCGGTCTGGTCTCGGACAAGGCTGCCCCAGCTCTTTCTGATTTTCACTGACAGATCCTCCACTTCATTTTCCCGTGTTTTAATCGCCACAGATATTAATCGCCACTGGTGTATTTGAATATTAATAATAATAACAATAATAAATTGTTACCAGATAGCGAATTTGGAGAAATTGTCGCAGCTGTTTTCATGAAATGAAAATTACGGTCGAATCACTTTCGAATGTGTGTCACAAACATTTGGACCACGTTTTGGCACTGCTCGGGTAATCTCCCTACTGGTTCTGGTGCTTGTTTCCTGAGGTCCTTAAGACTTTCGAAAGTCGTGCAGTATAATGTGTCCTTAAGATATCCCCATATAACTTACAATGGTTCTGGTGATTGATAATCAGCATCTTCGGCAGTGGCTTTAGGTCAGGGCTGTGAGGGCCCCAGGATAGCCAATGCCCCGAATGATGACCATGTGACCAAAGCTGTCGCTGATCCAACCGAAGGCAACCGTGGCAGCGTGAGTAGCAGCAACATCTTGTTGAAACCGTTGATTTTTTTTCCTTCGTTGATTTCTACCTTTGGCAGAGCATGTTCAAGCTGCATAGGTATCGGTCTGATGTCATCTTGATCTATGCTCTGTTCTCGTCTATAAAGAAAAAGAATCACTTAATGAGTCCTTGTTGACTCATAGTGCCGTAACATTGTGATCTGGCAGACCCTTCCTACGCACTTTACCTGGTTTCATTGTTGTTACCCTAAAATGAAACTTTTACACAATACACATATACATCCGCGAAGGTAGCAATGGGCATTTTTGTTAAACCAAACGAACAGACGTGAATTGATCTTGAATGATCTGCGCCAGGATCAGTGAGGTATCAATCTGACTTGACTCCCAGCTGAAGACAAGACTGAGACCAAGACCAAGATAAGACCAATACCAAGACAAGACCAAGACCAAGACCAAGATAAGACCAAGACCAAGAACAGACCAGACAAAACAAGACCAAGACCAAGACAAAATCAAGACAAGACCAAAACAAGACCAAGACAAGACCAGACAAACAAGACCAAGACAAGACCAAAACAAGACCAAGACAAGACCAAGACCAAGACCAAGACCAAGACCAAGACCAAGACCAAGACCAAGACCAAGACAAGACCAAGACCAAGACCAAGACCAAGACCAAGACCAAGACAGACCAAGACCAAGACCAAGACCAAGACCAAGACAAGACCAAAGACCAAGACCCAGACCAAGACCAAGACCAAGACCAAGACCAAGACCAAGACCAAGACCAAGACCAAGATGGAAGACAAAACCTAGACCAAGACCAAGACCAAGACCAAGACCAAGACCAAGACCAAGATCGAGAGGAAGACCAAGACCAAGACCAAGACCAAGACCAAGACCAAGACCTAGACCAAGAGACGGAGACCAAGACGGAGACCAAGACCAAGACCTAGACCAAGGGAGACCAAGAGAGAGACGAAGACCAAGATGAAGACCTAGACCAAGATGGGGCCAAGACCGAGACGAGAGGGAGACGAAGACAAACCAAGACGAAGACAAGTCAGAGCCAAGCAAGAGGAGATGAAGGAAGACGAAGGAGACAAAGACGGAGACAAAGACGGAGGGGAAGACGAGATCGAGACAGAGACGGAGACGGAGACGCAGGCGCTGACGGAGACGGAGACGGAGACGGAGACTCAGACCGAAACCAAGACCGAAATGGAGACCGAGGATCGAGACCGAGACATAGACGAGACCGAGACGAAGATCCAGACCAAGACAGAGACCCAGACTCAGACCAGATCAAACCCAGATCAAGAGACAGACCGAGATCCAGACCCAGACCAGACACAGGCCGAGGCCCAGACTGAAACCAAAGCCAGAGAAGACCAAGACCAAACTAAGACCAAGACTAAGACCACGACCAAGACAAGACCAAGGTGAAGGTGAAGATCAAGACCAGGACCGAGACCAGGAGGAGACCGAGACCGAGACCGAGACCGAGACCGAGATCTAGACCGACATCGAGACCGAGACCGAGACAGAGACTGAGACCAAGACCGAGACCGAGACCGAAACTGAGACCGAGACCGAGACACTGATGCAGACGGTAGTGAAACCGAAACCGAGACCGAGACCAAGGCAGGAAACCAGACGAAACCAAGACGAAGGCGATGTCGAGACCAAGACCCAGGACCGAGATGAAGAGACCCAGACCCGAAAGGCGAGACCGAGACCAAGACGCAGACCAGATGAGACGGAGATGTCGAAACCGAAACCGAGACCGAGACCGAGACCGAGACCGAGACCAGATGAGACAAAAAGATCGAGACCAAGACAGAGACCAAGACCAAGACAAAAATCAAGACCGAGACCGAGACTCAGACCAGATGAAGACGAAGACCAAACCGAGACCAGACTAAGACGAAGACCCAGACCCAGATTAAGACATGACCAAGACCAAGACCCAGACCAAGTTGAGACCAAGACTAAAGACTAAGACCGAAGACGAAGACCAAGTTTAAGACTCCAGACCCAGACCCAGAGGCAAACCCAGTTTAATGTCACCCAGACCCCAGACCAGATCCAAGACCTAACCAGACCAAGACGAAGACGAGACAAGACCCAGATTTCAAATCACCAGACTGAGACCAGACCAAATCGACACCGACCCAGACCCAGACCAAGACCCAGACCCAGACCAGAACCAGACCCAGACCAGATGGAGAGACCCAGACTCAGACCCAAACCAAGACCCAGACCAAAACCAAGACCCAGACCAAGACCCAGACCCAGAATCAGACCCATTCAACCCAGATTAACCAGACCAAGACCCAGACCCAGACCCAGACCCAGACCCAGACCCAGACCCAGACCAAGACCAAGACCCAGGCCCAGACCCAGACCCAGACAGACCCAGACCAACCCAGACCAAGACGAAGACCCAAACCCAAGGCCCAGACGTAAGACCCAGACCAAGACCAAGACAAAGACCAAGACCCAGACAAAGACCAAAATCAAGACCCAGGATTAGACCAAGACCAAGATGGAGAAAGACCAACTCAAAAGACAAGCAACAAGACGAAGACAAAGATGAAGGCGAAGACGAAGACAAAGAACAAGAGTATTCCGAGCGAAGGCGAGGACATCTGACGACCGTGACCAACATCAAGACCGAGACTCTGACTGAGTCTGAAACCGAGGCCTTGTCAAGACATAAACCGAGATCCAGGCGAGGACCAAGACCAAGACCAAGATGAAAGCGAAAGGTGAAGGTGAATGTGAAGGTGAAGGTGAAGGCAAAGGCGAAGGCTACGGAAAAGGGGAAGTGGAAGGCGAAAGTAAAAGGCGATGGCAAATGCGAAAGCAAAGTGAAACTGACCGAAACCGAGGCGAGACCGAAACCGAGACCGAGACCGAGACCAAGGAGATCGTCAATTGTTGGCGATTCGTTCTGTAGCGGTAGCCCCCTATTTTACACACACTTCAAGGAGATCGTCAATTATTTGGCGTTTCGTTCTGCTTGTGGCCCCCTATGTTACACACCGCCGGGATTCCAATTTTAGACCTCATGATCTTACATCTGACAGCCTAACCTCTATACCATATACACTCTCAAAAATGTTGTTAGCGACATAGTAATACATAGTTCCCTTAATCGCTTATAATTAACTCGTTTCCTTATGCGGATACAATGGTGCTAGGAGACAATACTCTTGTTAACTACAAAACACTTCCTGGTAAAATGAATGTAAAGGAAACCGCCATTGCTATTAATCTAAACCAGTCTCACATGTACTTAGCGTCATTTAGCGTTGATAGCCAACACAGGTTCTAATGATACACTCTGCTGGATTATTCCTGTTCTTGATTGTCCTTCTCAGGGCGTGCGGTGATCGTGGCTTTTTTATTTTTTTACTGTTATAGACTACTTTCTGCTGCCCTCAGAACTTGTCTAGCCTATTCTTAAATGCAGTTATTTTATTTGTACTGGTTAACATTTGTTTTTATCATATTGCTGACTCTTTTTTTTTATCAGTAACATCCTTTTTAAAAAACCACAATATATGGACGTTGATTTTGTATTTGTACATAAGGTAATAAATAGTTTTGATAAAATCGCTTTCGTCTTGTCATTACGTTGGATTGTCAAGTTAAATACAGGAGTTCCCAAACAAAAATGTCATTTGAAGTTTGTGACAAAGATCTGCCAGTTTGGTGTTGACACAATTTTTTTCTAAGACAACTCTGTGAGTTAGAAATCGATTATTACCCCAAAAATTATTAAATTTTGACATCAAATCAGATTCTATGTGTTTGAGCCTGTACTTTAAGAGTGGAAAATTCAGAGCCCATTCTATTGTAAAGTTTAAAAATCAGGGGAAACATCATTGATGAAATTTCTTTGGTTTTCGTATTTCTGTTGTGTTTTTTCTTTAAAAACAAAATTCGATTAACTTTGAAAATGTAATTTGTTGTTATTTAAAATAGCATAATTCCGTTTACAATTTTTAACATTTTGAGGATCCTAAATTTGTTTACATATTTTATTATAATGATCCTAACATGGTTTAAGGATGAAATGTTCATTATAAGGATCCGTAACATTTCTTTGATATTTCCATTGTATATGGATCCGTTACATTTGTTAAAATATTTTTTATTATAAGGATCCATTACATTTTGTTCGATATTTCATTATATGGATTGTTACATTTGTTTGATATTTCATTATAAGGAAACAATAACATTTGTTTGATATTTCATTATAAGGATCTTCATTTGTTTGATATTTCATTATCTGGATCCGTTACATTTTTTGATATTTTTATAAAAGACAATCTCATTGATCTAAGTGTCATTATAAGGATCCGTAACATTTGGTTTGATATTTCATTATAAGGATCCGTTACAT
>JAXRKP010002012.1:30000-35000 GCA_037039925.1 Doris montereyensis
GGCCATGCATGTCTGACGTGCACACATTCTTGGTTATGTTTGCCTACCCATTTATCACAATGTACGTCTATCAAACTTGGTCATGTACGCCTGATTTTCAGTCTGCTGTGGTCATGTACGCCTGACGTCCACCCAGTCTTGGTCCTATTATCAATACGTCTGATCCAGCCTTGGTCATATACGTCTGACCAGCCTTGGTCATATACTTCTGATATCCACTCAATCTTGGCTACCTATGTTCGTCAACCCATTCTTTATCATGTACGTCCATCCAGACTTGGTCATGTATGTCCGACGTCTACCCAGCCTTGGCAATACACGTCTGGCGTCTACCCCTTTGGCCATGTTCATGACGTCCATCTAGCCTTGGCCATGTACGTCCATCCAGCTTTGACCATGTACGTCCATTCGGTATTGGCCATGTACGTCTGTTATTCACGCAGCTTTGGCCATGTACGTCTGTTATCCATGCAGCCTTGGCCAGGTACGTCTGTCATCCGTGTTGCCTTGGCCATATACGTCTGACGTCTATTTAGTCTTGGCCATGTACGTCTTTATCCAGCTTTTACCATGCACGTGCATACAGTCTTGGCAATGTACGTCCATCCGGTCTTGGCAATGTACGTCCATCCAGTCTTGGCAATGTACGTCCATCCAGAAATTTGGTAATGTACGTCTATCCATATTGGAAATGTACGTCCATCCAGCATTGGAAATGAACGTCAATCAGCCTTTGGCAATGTACGTCAGTCCAGTCTTGGCAATGTACGTCCCTATTACATGTATCCAGCCTTGGCAATGTATGTCTATCAGCATTGGAAATGTACGTCCATCCAGCCTTCAAAGTTGCGTCCATCCAGCCTTGGCAATGTATGTCCATCCAGGTGGCTTGGCAATGTACGTCAGTCCAATCTTGGCAATGTACGTCCATCCAGCCTTGGCAATGTAATCAGTACGTCCATCCAGCCTTGGCAATTTACATCCATCCAGCCTTGGCAATGTACGTCCATCAGCCTTGTCCATCCAGCCTTGGCAATGTACGTCCATCAGCCTTAGCAATGTCCCATCCAGCCTTCAATGTACGTCCATCCAGCCTTGGCAATGCACGTCCATCCAGCCTTGGCAATGTACGTCCATCCAGCCTTGGCAATGTACGTCCATCCAGCCTTGGCAATGTACGTCCATCCAGCCTTCGCAATGTACGTCAATCCAGCCTTCAGCAATGTACGTCCATCCAGCCTTGGCAATGTACGTCCATCCAGTCCCATAGCAATGTACGTCCATCCAGCCTTGGCAATACGTCCATCAGCCTTAGCAATGTACGTCCATCCAGCCTTGGCAATGTACATCAGCCCAGTCTTGGCAATGTACGTCCATCCAGCCGTGACCATGTATGTCTGACGTCCACACAGCCTTGGCCATGTGTGCATCCACCCTTGTGCATGTACGTTTAGTCAGCCTTGATCATGTACGTTTATGTCCGCACACCCCCGACCATGTACGTTGATGTCCGTACACCTTTGGCAGTGATGTCCATTCAACCTCGGCCATGTACGTCTTTACAGTTTTGACCCTGTACGTTGATGTTCATACACCCTTGGTTATGTACACCGGACGTCCATACAACCTCGACCATATGAATCTGAGGTCCATACAGCCTTGACCATGTAGGTCTGACGTCCACCCAACCTTGATCTATATACGCCTGACGTCCCTTTGATCTTTGACTATGTACGCCTGACATCCCCCAGCCTTGGCCAAGTACATATGACGTCCTTAAAGCCTTGGTGTACGTTCATTCAGCCTTGGTCATGTACATATGACGTCCGTACAGCCTTGGTGTCCGTTCATCCAGCTTTGGTCATGTCCGTCCATCCAGCTTTGGTCATGTCCGTCCATCCAGCTTTGGTCATGTCCGTCCATCAGCCTTGGTCCTTTCCGTCCATCCAGCTTCGGTAATGTCCGTCCATTCCAGCACTAGTCATGTCCGTCCATCCAGCCTCAGTAATGTCCGTCCATTCAGCCCTAGTCATGTCCGTTCATCCCGCCTTGGTCATGTCCGTTCATCCAGCCTTGGTCATGTCCGTTCATCAAGCCTTGAACGTGTCCGTCAGCCCAGCCTGATATGAACCCAGCCTTGACCATTACGTCTGACATCCACCCAGCCTTGACCATGTACGTCTACCCAGCTTTGACAACTTATGTTCATCAGCCTTGACCACTTACGTCGCCACCCAGCCTGACCACCCATGTTTCCCACCTCCCCATCAGCCTACACTGTGACGTCCACCAGCCTTGACCATGTACGCCCACCCAGCTTTGACCGTGTACGTCCACTCAGCTGTGACCATGTTACCCAGCTTTGACCATGTACTGCCCACCCAGCTGTGACCACCTCCCCATCCAGCCTGACCATGTACGTCCTCTTAGCTGTGACCATGTACGTCCACCCAGCTGTGACCATGCACGTCCTCTTAGCTTTGACCATGTACGCGTCCACCCAGCTTTGACCATGTCACGTCCTCTTACGTCCTCTTAGCTTGGCCATGTACGCCCACCCAGCTTTGACCATGTACGTCCTCTTAGCTTTGGCCATATACGTGCACTGCGCCTTGGCAATGTACGTACACCCAGTTTTTGTCATGTATGTCCACCCTTCCTGGCTGATTTAAGCGGACCCCCCTTCCCCCATGATGTTTTCCCTTCTTCCCATCCAGCCTGGGCTATGGACGTCTACCCAGACTGGACCACATACGTCCATCAAACTTTTGTCATGTACGTCCACCTCACTGTGGCCATGTACGTCCACTGAGCTTTTGCCATGTGCGTCAGCTCACCCCTTGTCAATGTACGTGGTATTGGAAAGTAGGATTGGGCATGTGAGAGCATAAGTTAATTATGTTTCTCAGATGGATAAACGCAATAAAGTATCTGCGTTCAACTTGTATTGAACAGAGTGCGTATATAGACATCTGTCAGCCATTTTGATGAGATGGCAGTCTTTTATGTCTTCGCCGAGTGATCACCCGACACACCTTCTACAAAGCACAATGAAGAGATCAAATCATGATCTTCATCTTTGAAATGTTTGCCTTTCGGTTCTTAACAATCACTTTTGCTTTCAACAAGTTTTGATGGAACAACCATGATTGTTTCAATAGACATTTTTCTTTTACTTTCGTTGCATAAATCAATGGCTCGTAGGAAAACACAAACTCCAAATAACTTGTGTTCATGTCGTTATTTGAGAATCCAAGAGTTGAGTGCAAGGTCGACATTGACATGACAGTATTTGACTGAAGCGGAACGCTACTGTTGTGTACCGGCGTGCTCTGACGGGTGTGGACAACGAAGAAGCAGTCGACGGCTTGCGACTTGCACAGGTCGACAGCATCTGCAGGTTCGACGAAGTGTCACAGTATTTCCCTCGATGGCAACATAGCTACTACAGGTCCCAGAGCACACACTACTGAGAATTCTCTTTGGTCTGCACCTTTCCGTTCTAAAGCTTTGAACTTCATGAACTAAGCTACACGTTTCAATAGCAGATGCCACTGAAGTTGAATGATGGAGAATAAGACACAGTATGTGAAAAATAACTACAGTCTTTGTCAGCCAGTGTGTGCTCTCATTGAAACGTAATGACGCCCAGAATGGCTTGTGTTCCGACGATGTCTGGAGGAAAAGAAAAAAACATATAGTTATAGGATTAATTATGATCATTCATGAATTTCAATTTTACAGCAATAAAATGTTATTAAATGGGTTAGAACATCATTGTGTCTGTTTACTAGACCAGCTCTGTCTCTGGCTCTGTCTCTGTCTCTGTCTGTGTCTTTGTCTGTGTGTGTGTGTGTGCGTGTGTCTTTGTCAGTCTGTTTGTCTGTCTGTCTGTCTGTCTCTCTCTTTCTTTCTCTCTTTCTGTCTCTCTGTCTGTCTCTGTCTGTCTGTCTCTCTGTCTCTCTGTCTCTTTCTCTTTGTCTCTCTCTCTCTCTCTCTGAGTCTCTCTCTCTCTCTCTCTCTGTCTCTCTGTCTCTCTCTCTCTCTCTCTCTCTCTCTCTCTCTCTCTCTCTCTCTCTCTCTCTCTCTCTCTGTCTCTGTCTCTCTGTCTCTCTGTCTCTGTCTCTCTCTCTGTCTCTCTCTCTCTGTCTCTCTCTCTCTCTCTCTCTCTCTCTCTCTCTCTCTCTCTCTCTCTCTCTCTCTCTCTCTCTCTCTCTCTCTCTCTCTGTCTCTCTGTGTCTCTCTCGCTCGCTCGCTCTCTCTGTTTCTGTCTGTCTGCATGTCTGTCTGTCCGTTTCTCTCTCTATTTCTCTCACTTTTTCTCCCTCTTTCTGTCTGTCTCTGTGCCTCTCTGTTTTTTCTTCTTCCTCTTCTTCTTCTTTTTCTTCTTCGTCTTCTTCTTCTTCTTCTTCTTTTCTTCTTCTTCTTCTTCTTCTTCTTCTTTTCTTCTTCTTCTTCTTCTTCTTCTTCTTCTTCTTCTTCTTCTTCAGGACGTCGAAACCTCTATAGCCCTACAAACAGGTCTACAGTGTACAGAGTGATCACATGCATGCACACGGTATAGCAAACATAACACATAGAGATAAACTGTTCCAAAACAAGGTTGAATTGGATCACAGAGAACGTGTCACTTCAATGATTAATTGCGAAGTTAGTTTGACAAACTCTGACAGAGTGCTGGCTTCTACAGCTTCGGGATGCAGACTAGTCCACAGTCGGGCAGTTGAAGGAAAGGAGGAGTTGATATGCGCCTCGATTCTAGATTTAAGGACAATGAATTTTCTACTGTGGCCTCGGGTATTTCTTGTGGCACGTGTAATGGCGTTCGGCAAGGAGACGTCTAGCGTGTTGCTCATTATTTTAAACATTGTTGTCATGTCTTGTTTCTTATTCTTATTTTATTCAGTGGTGCGAGACCGAATTTCTAAACAAGGGAAGGAACACTTGTATGAGGCAAGAAATCGTTAAATATACGCCACGCTGTTCTCTTTTGCTTCAAC
>JAXRKP010002012.1:40000-42500 GCA_037039925.1 Doris montereyensis
GCGATTTGAAAGAAGCAGCAAAAAGAAAGTCTCATGGGTAATAGAATTGGGCAGAAACAGATGCTGATGGAAGGAGAAGAGGAATTTAATCGACCAATTTCCCCACGAAAGATAGTGAGAGACGTAGAGATTGTCAATTTCCTTTCCTGCCTTTCCTACACACGACGACCAGATTCTACGGCATAAACTAGCAAGGTGTGAGTGAGAGAGTGATTTGAGAGCCATCTCTCTTCTCTCAGAGATGCAGAGAAATAACTTAAGAGAGAGAGAGGTGAGAGAGAGAGAGATGAGAGAGAGAGAGAGAGAGAGAGGAGAGACTGGCTAGTTCAAATAGAGAAAGAAAGCCAGGAGATAGAGAGAGAGAGAGTTCCTGGAGAGAGAGATCGGAGAGAGAAAGAGAGAGAGAGAGAGATTCTGCTTTCTTTTCAATATACGGAATACATTGTAGGGAGAAGAATAGTATTGGTACCAAATTTAATAATAATAATAATAGAGAATAATAATAATAAGAGATAGAGAATAAGAGATAATAAGAGAGATAATAAGAGCGAGAGATAATATTATTAGAGAGACTACTACTAGACTACTAGAGAGAGACTACTACTACTACTACTACTACTACTACTACTACTACTACTAGGGGGGTGGGACGGACTACTAATACTACTACTACTACTACTACTACTACTACTACTACTAACAGATAGAGAATAATAGCGGAGATAATAATGATAATAATGATAATAAGAGATAGAGAGAGAAGAGATAGAGAGAGAGAGAGAGAGAGGGGGAGAGAGAATAATGAGAATAATAAGAAGAGATAATAATAATAATAATAATAATAATAATGAGGGATAATAATAATAATAATAATAATAATAAGAATAAGAAAAATAATAATAATAGTTATAATGATAAAACTAATAATACTAACAATGAAGAGGACGGAGAATAGAGAGAAGAGATAAGAGATAGATAGAGAGATAATAGATAGATAATAATAATAAGAATATATCTTTTGTGTTTATTTGGACGTTTATTCTCATTAGAGAGGTGAGAGAGTTTAGTAGAGATAGAGTTGGTCAACAATGAATGCGACCTACATCCAGAACTATGGTGATGTCGGGATTTTTAAGGCTAAATATTTTAGTTTACTCACGATTTCCCTATAAGCTGCCAGTAGATTTTTAAAGGCAGAGAGAGAGACAGATGCGACAAAGACTGAAAGAACATTTTTCAATTTGTCGGGCAGAACCTCGACCTTTTGGTTTAAAGAACACCTTTGAGTGGCAAAGACATTCGACAATTACAAAAATCAATTTGATTGCAAAAATCCGCTGCAATGTCAATATTTATCACGTATCATCATCAAAGCTGTACATTGATGATAGATTTGAATTTAATCAACAAAAAATTTGTATCATAATACGAAAACTTGTTGCAACTGTCGAAAATATTGATATGAAAATATTAGATTTTGCCAAACATAAATGAATTAGCCTTCGGTAAAGTTTTTACATTAGGTGGTTTACTGTAATAATCTCCTTATCGTCATTATCGATTGTGCAACCTCTTGGGTGTGAATCTGGGATGTCTGTGAAACAGCAAAATCAAGCATTGAGACAGAGAGAAAAAACGTATTATCTCGTTTCTAGCACATTTTAATACGAATAGACAAAAAAAAGGTGGATGATTTTCAGATGAAACCAACATGTTCCATGATGGAGTTTAAAACCACCAACAACAACAAAAACAGACAACCAAAAAAATGAAATATGGTTGGAAAAAACTGTAAGTAAAATGAGGTCCTTCATAAATTCATTCAACCAAAAATCAATCCAATAAAGACATCCGAATCCAAATCACAAAACAAGACTCTTATTTTGTTTTCTCATTAAATGGGTCAAAGGAATAATTGATTTTATTAAAGCCATCGAATGCAACCTCTTGGATGTGAATATTAACTTCAAACTCAAGCATTGTTTGCAGAGAAATATTATCTCGTTTCTAATTTTTATGCTACGAATAGACAATAAAAATGTTTTGTTTAAAACCACCAACAACAACAAAAACAGACAAAAAATAAAAACGAGTAAAAATAAAACGGAGCGAAAGTTCGAAGTAAACAACAACAAAGAACAGTAAAAAAACCCAACAAAAACAAAAGACAAACCCAGATTAAAACAAGACTCCTGGGTTCTCATTAAAGCATTGACTATATTTATTACAATAGTAACAATAACGTTTCATGCAAATATCTCTAACATTACTATCAGAGAACATGATCAAAGGATTAGGGTAGGGAAGGAGGAGGAGGATCATGAAAACATTTCTTTCTCTTTCTCTCTCTCTCTCTCTCTCTCTCTCTCTCTCTCTCTCTCTCTCTCTCTCTCTCTCTCTCTCTCTCTCTCTCTCTCTCTCTCTCTCTCTCTCTCTCTCTCTCTCTGTATAAGGAATATATATATATATATATATATATATATATATATATATATATATA
>JAXRKP010002012.1:47500-50000 GCA_037039925.1 Doris montereyensis
TAACCTTAACTCTGACCCTAGCCCTAACGCTAACCCTAAACTCAACATGACCCTTACACTAACCCTAAACATAACCCCAACCTAGCCTTGCCTTAACCTTTAATCTAACCCTTATGCTAAACCAAACCCTTACCCGAACCATAACTCTAACCCTAACGCTAGCCCTACCTCCAACTCCAATCAGGATTGACAAAATGGTTCACCGACCCATTTACTAAAAATTGAGATAAGCAACCAAAATAAAAACAGGGTAAGCAGCAATATTACTTTCATGACGATAGAGCTTTTTGTCGCAGATCATTCCCTGCACAAACTCTCCACACTCTCGCACTATTATAGACAATCATGATTTGATAAACCCTATATCGTGGACTAAGACCAAAGCTGCTCTTTGTATAATACATGTAGACTAAACTTTGTTCCAGCTTCCGTGCTGATGGTAATAGGTCATACTTTGCGCATTAATATCCACGTTAATAATAATTCTGTTTCCGATTAATATCTGATTTTTAATAAGGGAAATACCAATGTGATGTTTATGACAGCCAAGGTGCTACAAGCAAATCATCTGAATAATTAGCGCTTCACAATGGGCATCCAAACAGTAAACAACCAAGTAAATAAAAATAAGATAAGATAGGATAAGATAAGATGTCTTTGTTTGTACAAAAAAAAAATTGCTCAGGTCACGTTTCAAATCAACATGAATAAATTACAATACAATTCATCTCTTTAACTTTCATTCTCTCTTTCATTCTCTATTTCATGACTAAAATCAATATATTACAAAACCGGTGCTTTACGGATATGGACAATATAAAATCATAATGATTATGTTGTATAAATATAAATATAGATATGTTTTAAAATCTTTGTAAATTGTTATCACAGATACAAACATCGTTTAAACAGCTTCCATTCATAATATATATAAATGTCTAAATAGCCTTTTTAAATAGGTGTAATTCCTTAATTGTTTTAAAATTTGCATTATTGTACATACCGATACAGGAAAGAAATAATTAGTAAATTCAGTAAAATCGATAATAAGAGCTTACAACTGATAGTAAAAGTTTAAGGCTAAGAAATAGTATAATCTAAACGAAACACTGAATGGAGTTTTTTAATGGAGGTGGGAACAAATGAATTACCTTGAATGATTACATTGATGTCATTAATTTGAAACTTGGAAACTAACAAAAGAGACGATCAATAAGCTGCAGTCATTCGTTAGCAACTGCCTAGGGAAAGGCATTATCAAGATCCGCTAGCCAGATACAATAGGAAATAAAGGCCCCTGAAGGGAAACAAAGCAACATCATAAAAATGATATAGAGCTGGAAATCAAAAGAATAAGATGTAGATCGATCGGGCATTTACTATGAGGAAACCAGCAATTAACGCAATAAGAGAAATCTTAAAATGGAAACCCTAAGGAAAACAAAGAAGAGGACTGGTAGACCATGATCTACATATCTAGTACATATCTAAATATAGACATGGACCTAAAAACGCTGAGACGCATTTGGACAAAGGTGGAGACAATTATGCCGAGGGTACAGGAAGAATTGGAGAGCTCTGATCGGTGGCCAATATCCTCAACCAAGGTGGAACGGCCAGGGTAAAAGAAGATGAAGGGCTCTGTTTGGTGTCAAATACCCTCAACCGGGGGAAACGGCCAGGGGAGAGGACGATGGAGGGCTCTGTTTGGTGTCAAATACCCTCAACCGGGGTAGAACGGCCAGGGAGAGGACGATGGAGGGCTCTGTTTGGTGTCAAATACCCTCAACCGGGGTAGAACGGCCAGGGTAGAGGACAATGGAGGGCTCTGTTTGTTTGGTGGACATCGCCCTTAACCAGGGTTGAGCGCAAGGATAGAGGAAGACGGAGGACTCTGTTTGTTTGATGGCCAATGCACTAAGCCAAGGTGGAACGGCCAAGGTAGAGGAAAAAGGAGGGCTCTGTTTTGTGACAAATACCCTCAACTGGGGGTGGAACGGCCAGGGAAGAGGAAGGAGGGTTCTGTTTAGTGTCAAATACCCTCAACTAGGGTGCAACGGCCAGGGCAGAGAAAGATGGAGGGTTCTGTTTGTTTGATGGCCAATGTCCACAAAAAGGGTGGAACGGCCAGGATAGAGGACATTTTTAATTTTGTATTCCCTCTTTACTAGTTACCGGCCTATTCCAGCATAATTTCTTTTATAGTAGTAGTGACAGTAGTAATAGTAGTAGTAGTAGTAGTAGTAGTAGTAGTAGTAGTAGTAGTAGTAGTAGTAGTAGTAGTAGTAGTAGTAGTAGTAGTAGTAGTAGTAGTAGTAATAGTAGTAGTAGAAGAAGTAGTGAAGTAGTAGAAGCAGTAGTCGTGTTAGTGTAGTAGTAGTAGTAGTAGTAGTGTAGTAGTAGTAGTAGTAGTAGTAGTAGTAGTAGTAGTAGTAGTAGTAGTAGTAGTAGTAGTAATAGTAGTAGTAGTAGTAGTTCTAGTAGTAGTAGTAGTAGTAGT
>JAXRKP010002012.1:60000-75789 GCA_037039925.1 Doris montereyensis
ACACACACACAGTTTTGTGAATGTACACAATTGTATAGTTGAAATTATTAGAGCTACTTGAACACCACGCCCCAACAAGGTCCATGACAGTAACAGACGGGCCATCAGCACCTTCGATGAAGAAAGCAAAAGTAGAGTGAAGCTGCGTTTAGCGCCAGTGGAGAGCCTCCGGAATGTCAAGTGTCAGTTCATGAACAGGGAAATCAGTTACATCCGTCTGCACCACACCAATTGCAACTAGAACAAAAATGGGCGACGCCTGAAAATACTTTGTACAACATGACTGTTGACTCAGTCGATGACAGAGTACCTATTATCCTTCTTTAGATAAACTAGATGATGGTTTTTATTGGATTATATACAAATACGGACAGTTTAATTGAAAAAATCAATTAAATATATTGATTGCAGAGCATAGACCAAGAATTATTAGTTTTATAAAAAATAATACCAAAACATTATTGTGATATTGATATAAATATCTGATATTCAATTATTAATTACATGCTCTTTTTTTAATACATCTCCGATCAGAGGTGTAACTATTTATATCCTGGAATCACTTGACCTACAAGAATTCTGTTTTAGGAATTGTTACCTGTAATTGAAAAGTATGTGATGTACATTCTTTCTTTCTTTTTTTTTTTATCAGTTTCCATTCTACCTTCGAT
This sequence comes from Doris montereyensis, assembly GCA_037039925.1. Taxonomy (NCBI): domain Eukaryota; kingdom Metazoa; phylum Mollusca; class Gastropoda; order Nudibranchia; family Dorididae; genus Doris; species Doris montereyensis. The sequence continues at coordinate 60,672 of JAXRKP010002012.1, forward strand.
GTACGGGTTTAGATGCCCGAGATGATCTTTCTCCAGGATGCCCTGTCCTGGCAATTTCTGTTTCCTTCCAAAAAAGTTAAATTTCTATGCTTCAGTGCATCTTTTATATCTTCTTCCCACTTTCACCGAGGTCTGCCTCTTGGTCTTTTACCTTAGGCTTTAGCACTGTATAGTGATTTAGCTATTCTATTGTCATTCATTCTATTTACATGCCCAAACCATCTCAATTGATTTGTTTCTATCTTAGTTTTTATGCTATCTGCTTTGGTTTGATCTCTTATTGTTGTGTTTCTGATTTTGTCTCTTTTAGATTTCCCTACTACTTTTCTTAGATATTTCATTTCAGCTGCCTGTACTCTACTGTATTCTCTACTGTCTAAGGTCCAGGTTTCGCTGCCATAGAGGAGAGTAGGACAATAAACTGTATTGTATACTGCCATTTTAGCTTTTGTTGACAATTCTTGCTTACCTACAAATGCTTTTCCTAGATGGTTATATATTGCACTTGCCTTGTTGATTCTGTGGCTGATTAATTCTCTTAGTTTTCTCTCTGAGTTAATCATTACTCCTAGATAATTGTAGCTTTGAACTTGTTATAAATTTAAGACCTGCCCAATTTAAGATTTTGCGTTTTAGCTTCCTAGTTACTAGCATTGTTTTGATTTTCTTTGTAGTTACTCTCATTCCGCTTTTATTTAGTTCATTGTTCATAACATTGATATTCGAATGAAAGTCACTTTCTGATTTTCCAAACAGAACTAAATCATCGGCAAATGAAAGCATTGGTACATTTACTAGTTTGAGCGTCCACATACCTACATTCAATTTCTTCATTTTTGAGGATGCCTTTGCGAGTGAATCCATAAATGTGATAAACAAAAGAGAATTTAGGTTACAACCCTGGCTTACCCCTATATCTACGTCAAATTCTGCAGATACATTTCCAGCTACTCTCACTGCACATGTTGGTTTATTGTAAAAACTTTTAATGGCTTCTATTACATTTTGCTCTACATTGTGTTCTTTTAAGGAATCCATAGTTCGTCCCTCCTCACAGTGTCAAATGCCTTTTCTAAGTTAATAAAACACAGGTGCAGGTCAATGTTTCTCTCAAGGACTTTATCTATTATTTGTCTAATTGTGAATATGTGACCTTGTACACTTCTTCCTAGTTTAAATCCACTTTGATGCCCTTCAATCTGATCCTCTACTCTTTTCCTTAGTTTCATTTCAAGTATCCTGGCATATACTTTTCCTGGAACGCTAAGCAGTGATATCCTCTATAGTTTGAGCATTCCATAGTTGATCCTTTCTTGTGTATTGGTACTACGGTTCCCTTTTTCCAGTCGTCTGGCACTTGTTTGTACTTCTTTCATGCTTCTTGGCATATTGCATGTAGTAGTTTGTCTGCCTCTCTCCCTTGGTTTTTGATCATTTCTGGATAAATTTGATCTGGTCCTGTGGCTTTTCCTAATTTTACTTTTCTTATAGCTGTTTGGATTTCTTCCATTGATATACTTACATCTTCAGCTGTCTCCTCTGGATTACTTGTTACTCTTACTAATTGATCTTTACTCCTTGTTTCATACGTTCTGGAGGAATTATGTAATTGGTGACAATGCTTTTTCCATGTTTCGATGATTTCGCTGTCTTCTTTCGCTATTTCTCCTTTGGCATTCTTAATTTGTCGTATTGGGTATGCTTTGGTCTTTTTGTCATGCTCTTCATTGTCCCCCCCCCCCCCCCCCCAGAACAGTTTTTGATTTCCTTGATAGCTTTCTTGAAGTCTTTGTCCAAACTCTTCCAATTGTTCCTGTTTTGCTTTCCTAGCTTCCTCTTTGGCGATAGTTCTTTTATTCACGTAATCTATTCTATCCTCAGGTCTCTTTGTTTGCAAGTATTTCTTCCAGGCATCCTTCTTTTCTTTGATCTTAGTCTTGACGTTCTCATTCCACCATGCTGTTTTTTCCCATCTCCTTTAATTTGTTTCCTACAACAGATCTCTTCGGTACAAATGAGGAGTGTTTCTTTATACATCTGCTACTTTTCTTCTATTGTGCCATCATTCAAATCCATCTGTCTTTCAATGATAAATCTTTTTATACTAGATTGGTATATCTCTTTTACTACTGGTTTATTTAGTTCCTCTATTTTGAGTTTAGTAGCTTTCTTCTCTTTCATATTCTGTTTGTTTTCTTCAGTCAGTAATCTCATTTTGGTTATCACTAAGTGATGATCACTAAATATTTCTGCTCCTCTGTTTACTCTTGCATCCATTGTATTGTAAAAAGGAGCTTCTAACTATTATGTAGTCTATCATTGACTTTTCCCACCTGTCTTCATTTACTCTTTTATATCTCTGGATATCTTTATGAGGAAAAATGTGTTTGCTATTTTCATGCTATTTTTAGACAAAAATTTATTAGTCTCTCTCCATTTGGAGAAGTTTTTGTCTCTCTTTCTTTACCTATTACTCCTCCTGACGTTTCTACATTGTTGCCTTTGCTAGCATTTAAATCTCGTAAAAGCATTAGTTCCTGTTTGGGTTTAAGATTCTCTGCAGCTATTTATAAATCGTTTTCGGAGATATCTTTTCTTCTTTAGTTGCATCTTCGTTTGGTCTATAAGCTATTAATAATTCAATTTCTCGTCCTTTTGGTTTAATATTTACGTTTAATAGCCGTGGGTTTATAAATTTCCAACTTTCTAGTAGCCTTTCATGCCTATTATGCACTATGAGGCGTACTTCTGCTCCAGCTCTATCTTTGACATATACTCCTGAGAAGATTAAAATATGATTCGGTCCTACATTTCCTATTCCTTCTCCTTTTTTCTTTGTTTCTGTAATGGTCAAAATATCTACTTTGAATTTTTCCATTTCTTCAACTAATTCTAACTCTTTTCCATGTTCCAAAAATCACAGTCCGTATTCGTTTACAAGTTCGTCTTCGAAAGATCAAGCTGGTTATATTATATTAATTATTTCTCTGAATTTGTTCATTTTTGGATAAGCAGGGGATTAGCCCACTGATGGTGGGGCTTCCACCTTGAGGCCCCTTACCAGGCCTTTGTTATTTTCTGTCAGGGTTAACTCCCTTAGCCTTAAGTCATTCGAGACCAGCCTGCAAGGCAGCAGGTTGTTATTTTCTGTCAGAGTTAACTCCCTTGGCTTTTGGTCAGTCAAGATCGGCCTGCAGGGCAGAAGGTTGTTTTCTTTCAGGGTTAACTCCCTTAGCCTTTGGTCAGCCAAGACCTGTCTGCAACGCAGCAGGAGGCTCGTGGAGGGCGGGATCATCTACTCCCCTTTCAGGTGCCTACCTGTCCACTGCCCGGGTGATGTACATTTGCTTTTAATAATTTCAAAATTTTGATTGGAAATGTTTACAGAAATCTAAACTTCAATAAAATACAATTTATAAGCCACATCAAAGACAATTTTTCTGCTATTGATAAAAGTAAATTTGACTTCATTGTGGTAACCGGTAGATTTTAACTTCCCATTGATAGATTGGAAGGGATCTTGTAATGTGAGCCCAGAGGCGTTGGTCATTGAAACAGTTAGAGATGCCTTCTTAATGCAGGTTGTTAAAGAGCCAACTAGAAATTGTCTAAATCAAATCAGTAATATTCTTGATCTTATTCTATGTAGTGATGATAATTATATAAAAGTGTAGAGCACCTAGCCCCACTAGGACAAATGAACACGATGTATTTCATATATCTCTTAATTTATCAACTCAATCAAAATTGATCAGTTTCCATGTTGCAATTATTATAGAGGAAATTATGATAATTGTAGAAACGAATTAAAAAATACTGATTTGGATATTCTAACAAATATTAATGCTGTTGAAGCCTGTGCATTATTTAGAAAGAAGTTAAAATATATTCAATCTAAATATATTCCACTTAAAGGGAGGGGGGTTAAATTTGCCCGTCAAATCGCCGTCAGATCGTAATAGTTAAAACGAAGGTTCTGACTCCGTTAAAAGTGGTGTTCCTGAGGGTTGTCTGATATGGCCTCTCTTAATTATACTACACATAAACGATCTTCTTATAGTTTAATACAATAATTTCTATTTGCAAAATATTTACGGATGATACAAAAAGGTATTCCCAGACTGAAAACAATCAGGTTTTGCAAAATGATTTATACTCTTTAATTAGATGATCTGAAGAATGGCAATTGGATTTCAATATCTCCAAATGTAAGGTCATGTATGTTGGTAAAAATAACCCTATGATTTCATATTTTGTTGACACCAACGCTCCAGTGACTTGTCTTTTGTAGAGCCAGAAAAGGATCTTGGTGTAATCTTTGATAAGAATCTGAATTTTGATGAACATATTCATGAATGCATTAATAAGGCAAATAGAATGATTGAAAATATTTATAGAAGTTTTTCGTATATGGATGTAAAGTAGTTTCTTACACTTTATAAAACATGTTATTCGACCTATACTGGAATATGGAAATTGTATATGGAGCCTTTTATACGGTAAACAATTCTTTTAGAAAAAGTAAAAAGACGAGCGACAAAGTTATTGAGAGAATTGGAACATGGTGATATGATGTAAGATTGAAATTTCTTCGACTCCCCTCACTAAAATACAGAAAAAAATGGGGGGGGGGAAGGGGGAGGGGGAGGGGTCTTATCCAATTGTATAAAATTGTTCATAACATAGATGATATTGATTATTAATTCTTTTTCAACTATTCTCATGTAAATATTACTCGGGGTGATAGATTTAAGATTTGTATTACAGGAAGTTCTACTTCTGTGAGACATATTTTTTTCATTATACATACATTCAAATTATGGAATAATTTACTGTTCAAAACAAAACATGCTAACAGTATTATTTCTTTTAAAAATGCCATTGATATTGAGCTTTATAATTTAAAATATTTGTATGATGAAAAAATGTGCATTGTTCTTATTGATTACTATAATGTTCAATCATTTTTAAAACTCCATGATTATTTTGAGATGTATGGGGCATTTTAAGGTCAAATGACCTATATCATCTGAAAAAGATATGATTATATCTGTTGACATAACATTGCATTCAGTAGTTTGTGTGCCTCTCTCCCTTGGTTTTTAATAATTTCGGGATAAATTTGATCTGCTACCGGATCAGCTTTTTCCTGTCGTGCTATTGTTCAGTTCCATCTGCCTTTCACTGATTCAAAAGGGAGTATCCCGAATAACCATCTGGATCCAGAAACCTTTCAAGGATTTTTTATCATTTGTGAGAAAGGCCCATTCTTGCTTTCTTCAATTTTTCATTATTATGACTAAAAGTATATGTTAAACGTGCTGCGCAAAAATGCGTCCGGTCAATTGCATACCTTGCTCGGTCCCTTTTAACGTAATATGATCGGTGGGGACAACGTTGAAAATAATCCGAAACACCTTGGTATTATTCTCATCATAATATAAGATTTAGATCTTGCGGGTGTGCAATATTGTTTCCCAGAGCGGCTTTGAAAACTCTCTAGTGTATCAACCTCAACAACTGCCAGCCCATTCATTACGCAAAACGTAACCTACATAATGATCTAATTATTACTGTTTATTTCAACCCTTAAATCTAGAAACTATCTAGATTTATGTCTAGATCTATAACCTAGATAATCATAGGATTGTTTAACAACGTCTAAATCTAGTTAAGTCCAGCTGTTGATATTAGATCTTGTGTTTAACCGAGGCAAAACTAGATCTAGATCTATATTTAAATAGATCTAGCACTTGATTAGATTCCTTATTCTAGATTTAATGTAAATTTTCCATATCTAAGTCTAGATTGCTAGACAAAATTGTATGTTTCCTTGAAGTAGCCCTATCCACCGTGGCAGTGATCTCACGTTCGTAGCTGACTAAAGTTTCTGACAACCGTACAGGTAGAACATAATGTATTAAAAATCAAAAGCTTCCATAAATATTTATAATGTGTTAAACGTCTTGATCAATATTCTGAAAGAGTTTGTAAATATTTCTTTTGGAATAATATTTTATTCGTATATCGACCAGATCAGAGCACTCTATAAAAACTTGTTTAAAAGTAACAAGGTAATTACAGAGGTGACAGAAAGGCTGGTCATCATTGGTCAGCAGGAAGCCTTGCGTGAGCCACGAATGGCCAATACGTAGGCGGCTAAACACGATCTCTTTTTTCGTATTTCTTACTTTTTACATTTTACATTTCTGTCATTTTTTGGGATCACTTCAGGAAGCTTGTTATTAACTTCTAGATTCCACTCATCCTGCCAAATTGTGTTAATATAGTTATTAGTTAAAACATTTTATATCTGCATGACCAAGAAGAGCATTAGATATGATGTTTTTGGAACGTTATTTATCAAACGTTTTCATTTCTATTTATGCCCACATGCTCCAAACAAACGTAATTTGTTTTCCAACAAGGATTTTTAAAAGGTGTCTGATTAGTGCAATGATTTGATTTGTTAAAATATCTGCGTTTCTCAATCCTGAAAGGAAAACAGACTATCTGTTCAGAGTAACTGATACCTCCTTGATTACTTTTTTCTTCTCCATACCATTCTTCTTTTTCTTCTTCTTCTTCTTCCTCTTCTTCTTCCTCTTCTTCTTCTTCTTCTTCTTCTTCTTCTTCTTCTTCTTCTTCTTCTTCTTCTTCTTCTTCTTCTTCTTCTTCTTCTTCTTCTTCTTCTTCTTCTTCTTCTTCTTCTTCTTCTTCATTCTTCTTCTTCTTCTTCTTCTTCTTCTTCTTCTTCTTCTTCTTCTTCTTCTTCTTCTTCTTCTTCTTCTTGAGTTCTTCTTCTTTTGTTCTTCTTCTTCTTCTTCTTCTTCTTCTTCTTCTTCTTCTTCTTCTTCTTCTCCTCCTAGGGGATCCTCCTCCTCCTCCTCCTCTTCCTCATCCTCCTCCCTCCTCCTCCTCCTCCTCCTCCTCTTCTTCTTCAGGGATTTCTTCTTCTTCTTTTTCATTTTCAGAGAACTTCTCCCTCCTTCTTCTTCTTCTTCTTCTTCTTCTTCTTCTTTTCTTCTTCTTCTTCTTCTTCTTCTTCTTCTTCTTCTTCTTCTTCTTCTTCTTCTTCTCCTTCTTCTCACTTCTTCTTCATCATCTTATTCCTTCTTCTTCTTCTTATTCTTCTTCTTCTTCTTCTTCTTCTTCTTAGGATCTTCTTCTTCTTCTTCTTCTTCTTCTTCTTCTTTTCTTCTTCTTCTTCTTCTCTTCTTCTTCTTCTTCTTCTTCTTCTTCTTCTTCTTCTTCTTCTTCTTCTTCTTCTTCTTCTTCTTCTCCATCTTCTTCTTTTCTTCTTTTCTTCTCTTCTTCTTCTTCTTCTTCTTCTGAATCTTCTTCTTCTTCTTCTTCTTCTTCTTCTTCTTCTTCTTCTTCTTCTTCTTCTTCTTCTTCTTCTTTTTCCTTCTTTTCCCTTCTTCTTCAGCCTTCTTCTTCTAGCAGCCTTCCCTTTGCATTTTTCTTGAGATTCAGTATCATACTTCAGCCTTCTTGGGAGATTTAGCATAGTCAGCCTTCCTGAAATCAGCATAGTCAGCCTTCCCGAGATTCAACATAGTCAGCCTTCCCGAGATTCAACATAGTCAGCCTTCCTGAGATTCAACAGATAGTCAGCCTTCCTGAGATTTGCATAGTCAGCCTTTCCTGAGATTCAACATAGTCAGCCTTCCCGAGATTCAACATAGTCAGCCTTCTGAGATTCAACATAGTCAGCCTTCCGAGATTCAACATAGTCAGCCTTCCTGAGATTCAACATAGTCAGCCTTCCCGAGATTCAACATAGTCAGCCTTGCCGAGATTCAGCATAGTCACCTTTTCGATTTTATTTGTGCTACGTTCAGCCTTCTCGAGATTCAACATAGTCAGCCTTCTGAGATTCGAACATAGTCAGCCTTCCGAGATTTAACATAGTCAGCCTTCCTGGAGATTTAACATAGTCAGCCTTCCTGGAGATTCAGCATAGTCAGCCTTCCTGAGATTCAGCATAGTTTTTTTCCTGAGATTCAACATAGTCAGCCTTCCTGGAGATCCCCAACATAGTCAGCCTTCCGAGATTCAACATAGTCAGCCTTCCTGTTCTGTAGAGATTCAACATAGTCAGCCTTCCAGATTCAACATAGTCCTTCCGAGATTCAACTGATATCCAGCCTGAAGAATCCTGAGATTCAACATAGTCAGCCTTCCTGAGATTTAGCATAGTCAGCCTTCCCCGAGATTCAGGTGTAATAGTCAGCCTTCCTGAGATTTAGTTATAGTCAGCACGTTTCCTGAGATTCAACATAGTCAGCCTTCTAGTTTTCAAGCATAGTCAGCCTTCCCGAGATTTAACATAGTCAAGCCTTCCCGAGATTCAACATAGCTTTCAGCCTTCCGAGATTCAACATAGTCAGCCTTCTCGAGATTCAACATAGTCAGCCTTCCTGAGATTTAGCATAGTCAGCCTTCCCGAGTTTCAACCCGGTCAGCCTTCCCGAGATTTGGATACATAGTCAGCCTTCTCGAGATTCAACATAGTCAGCCTTCCTGAGATTTAGCATAGTCACCCTTCCCGAGATTCAACATAGTCAGCCTTCCGGGAGAGATTCAACATAGTCAGCCTTCCTGAGATTCAACATAGTCAGCCTTCGAGATTCAACATAGTCAGCCTTCCCGAGATTTAACATAGTCAGCCTTCTCGAGATTCAGCATAGTCAGCCTTCCCGAGATTTAGCATAGTCAGCCTTCCCGAGATTTAGCATAGTCAGCCTTCTCTGAGATTCAGCATAGTCAGCTTTCCGAGATTTAACATAGTCAGCCTTCCTGAGATTCAGCATCGTCAGCCTTTCCGAGATTAAACATAGTCAGCCTTCCCTGAGATTTAACATAGTCAGCCTTCCCGAGATTTAACATAGTCAGCCTTCCCGAGATTCAGCATAGTCAGCCTTCCTGAGATTCAACATAGTCAGCCTTTCCGAGATTCAACATAGTCAGCCTTCCTGAGATTTAGCATAGTCAGCCTTCCCGAGATTCTAACATAGTCAGCCTTCCCGAGATTTAGCTTAGTCAGCCTTCTCGAGATTTAACATAGTCAGCCTTCCCGAGATTGAACATAGTCAGCCTTCCCGAGATTTAACATAGTCAGCCTTCCTGAGATTTAACATAGTCAGTTCTCTCTCGACCGACCTACACCCATGGACTACTTTTTTTTTTTAAATAGGCTACGGTACAGCCAAATAATAATATAGGATTTTCCTTCTCAATTTTAGCATGCAGTTTTTTTTCCTCCTGATTGCATGTGGCGTATATAAAAGACATGGAGAGTGAAAACTACGAAGAGGACATTTCATTCACATAATATTAGTCTAATTGACACATAGACCATGTTTTCTTTGCCTGTTTTATTGTCGTTCAATAAAAGACTATTCTTCAGCGCCATCTGTGCACATCTAAAATCTGTCTTTAAGGCAGTGGAAATAAGATTTCTGGATTTAGTAGATTAAAACAAAAAATACAAGAAGTTTAGGAAAAGAGGATTCATTTTCAGTCGGCACTGATTTGTTTTCATGAAGTTTATCACTGTTCATTTTTATAATCTCCTTTCAATCAAGTATAAATTACATTCATATCATTGACTTGTATGATGTTTTCTGCGAGGCCGCAGGTTGTTATCTTTCCTGTATGATTCTATAATATTAGCAGTTTCCAAAATATAATATTATTATCAGCTTTGATATGGTGTGTAAGAATCTCAGTGGAATTCATCCTTTAAAAAACCTTATTTCGATCGTAAATCTGAAAGGAGGTAGGAATTTGGAATATCATCCCACTGTAGAATAGCACCGGAAATCAAAATATTCCATTGGTATCAGAAATCAGAAAATGAAAAATGCATTTCATTCAAATCCTTTTTCTTTGGATCGAAAGAACGCCGCTTTTCTGCATGGATCCACTTCCATAAGCATAATTCTTTATTTCAAAACTGTGGACACAAATGCCCAGTGTTCAGTTTTTCTAATTCACGTCTGTAAGTACAATGTTTATTCTATTGGTACCAGTGTGCAAATGGATACCAGAATCCACAGAGGAGTAAACCCTAAGCCTGACTACTCACCTGTCCACACGGTAATGTCTTATCACTGGTTATACTTTCCGCTATAGAAATCGAGATAATCTACAGTTTTATAAGCCGATACAGGTTGGAAGGAACTTGTTGGGTTTTTTTATTATTGGAAAAGGGTTAATAACAACCTTTTAAAAATATGTTATTTTAAGACAAACTTTAGACTGTCATTTTTCCCACAAATCCCATAACAACAGAGCGTTGCAACAACAATGTAGCTGAACTAGGGAAAATCTAAATATGGAATTAAATAAAGCCTAACTTGTATGAATGTATTTCGACATAACTACTAATCTATTAATAGAATTTTTTTAATTTCAGGGACAATTGATATTCAATGTCATCATTATCATCATCGTCATCATCATCATCATCATCATCATCATCATCATCATCATTATCATATCATCGTCATCATCATCATCATCATCATCATCATCATCACCATCATCATCATCATCATCATCATCATCACCATCATCACCATCACCATCATCACCATCATTATCATCATCACCATCACCATCATCATCACCATCATCACCATCATCATCATCATCAAGGTGTCTAGCTGTGTAGCGTTGCCAATCACGTTCGCCCACACTCCTTCATCGCTGGTCACTCTTATCAGGTTGTGTATGTTCTTTATCTTCAGCCATTTTGCAACAACAAAAATTCATCGCTGGTCACTCTTATCAGGTTGTGTACGTTCTTTATCTTCAGCTATTTTGCAACAACAAAAATTCATCGCTGGTCACTCTTATCAGGTTGTTTACCTTCTTTATCTTCAGCCATTTTGCAACAACAAAAATTCCAACTAGAATCTTTTCCTCTGTCGTTCTCTAGATCTCGTCCCATCGATTTTTTGTCCAGTGGTGACCAGGGTGTCCATGAAGTCAATGAATGAATTATGAAATGAAACGCTACAGGAAACGGCATTGACACCTTTTCATGTCAAACAGTCAACAATTTCTAATTTGGCAAATAAATATTAATCATATAACTGCTCAGCCTGTCAATAAAGCCGTCCGTATATAGGAGTTGTCGTATTTCTGTAATGTGAATCGGCATGACCCCTTAGAAACATTTTAATTAGTTATTTTCTTCCTTCTTCTGTCTATTTTCCTTTTTCTTTCTTTTTTTTGTAATTGCTCACGTTGGTAAGCATGGTTTAAAATTTAGTTCTAAGTTCCAGTAGATAGTAAGTCTTGTAATTGCTCACATTGGTAAGCATGATATTAAAACTTAGCTCTAGGTTCCAGTCTAGGCTCTGGTAAGCATGGTTTTAAAATTTGTAATTGCTCACATTGGTTCAGTAGATTTGGCTCTAAGTTCCAGTAGATAGTAAGTCTTGCTATTCACATTGGTAAGCATGATATTAAAACTTGGCTCTAGGTTCCAGTAGATAGTAAGTCTTGTAATTATTCACATTGGTAAGCATGGTTTTAAAATTTGGCTCTAAGTTTCAGTAGATAGTAAGTCTTGTAATTATTCACATTGGTAAGCATGGTTTTAAAATTTAGCTCTAGGTTATTAGAAGGTAAGTTGCTGGACCACGAGCAGTTTTACCACCTTTTAAGCGATGAAGATTCACAAGTCACGAGTCACGTGTCACTAGATACATCATGTTATAGCAAATGAATGCAAGAGACAGCATCATTATTATAAGTAAGTTTTAGTGTTATGGAACAATTTGTCTTTTTATACAAAGTCTTCCCCATCCGTGGACATTTTTAGAAAACGTTTAAAAATAAAACTGTTCAGATCTGCGTATATTGACATTTGAGATGGTTCACCTTGGAATTAAATGCTTGTTTCTTGCTTTTGCGTGTGCTTTTCATTGTGATGCTATATAACTTGTTTGATTGGATTGTAAATTATTTTGGAATATTTTAATCATTTTGCGGTTTTGATTGTACAACGCCATCGAGCACCTTTGGTGGATGTCAGACACTCTGTATATGAATTATTATTATTATTATTATTATTATTATTATTATTATTATTATTATTATTATTATTATTATTATTATTATTATTATTATTATTATTATTATTATTATTATTATTATTATTATTATTATTGTTATTATTATTATTATTATTATTATTATTTATTATTATTTTTATTATTGTTATTATTATTATTGTTTTATTATTATTATTATCATTATTATTATTTTTATTATTATTATTATTATTATTATTATTATTATTATTATTATTATTATTATTATTATTATTATTATTATTATTATTATTATTATCATTATTATAAGTAAGACATGTATTTCAGGATGGCATTGTGACGTGCCTGGTCTCATTGAGATAATATGCTAGCATGGATGAAAACAGTTTGTAGATTGAGATACTTTATGGGCAGTAAAAAGAACTCAATCCACGCTTCATCGATGTCTATAAAGAAGCCATTCCATTCGTGCAATGGCCAAAATGTCTAATCGCATCAGAAACTGACCAGTTGTGTTTTTGGTTTTGTTTTGATGTTGAATGAATTGTCTAAAGATCTGTAAAAAATCCGATTCGATTTCTCTATCGTATTTCTGTTCTTTCGTTCATTTTTGAACGAATCAATATCGCTGAAAAATGTTCTGCTCACAACAAGGCTCGAAGTCAAAAGGTTTTATTTCACAAGGGAAATGGTAAAAGCTATCAATGCAATCTTTAAATTACGATATTTAAGACAATGACAATCTTTCCAACCAAAATAGGTACCAGTATATTCAGAACTTTTCAAAATGATGCTAAATCAATCAACAGCACAAGGTTGCTTCAAAGGTCATTTCGGCCTTTACAGCCATAGCTTATCCCGATTTCTATAGCGTCGTTGAACAGGTGATGATAATCAGCTCCTGGACAGGACGCTAGTTTGACACAACTTTGTTTAATTTTAATCCTAAGCTAATGCCTGTCCCCATTTGCACCTGGGTCGAATGGGGAAATGTGTGTTAAGCGTCTTTCCCAATGAAAATAACTGGGATCTAGCTTTGCTAACATTTCAACCCGGAACCTCATGATCCCAAATCCGGTAGCCTAACCACTCGGCTACCAGCGCCAGCAAATCATCAGAAAAATCTTATAAATCGCACAGAATGGAACTTTTCATTCGCCCTCGATTCTAAACAGAAATGCACTAGTGCCAATGGGCAGTTTTATCGATTTCTTCAGAGCAAGATGTATCGGGAGAACTTGATATATCTGATTTCCGGTTCACGGATATCATAAGAGATCGGATGCTGTAGCTTGACGGCACAAAACAAATCGTGAGTTATTCTAATTTGGTGACTGCCCTTATTGTTTGAACTTTCTTATCTAATGCTTACCACGTGCTTCTAAAGTAGGCCTCAGGTTACACGCTAGACAACGAACTAAAACGATTGGCCGACAGCGTAATAATAATAATAATAATAATAATAATAATAATAATAATAATAATAATAATAATAATAATAATAATAATAATAATAATAATAATATGATGATGGTGATGATGAAGATGATGATGATGATGATGATGATAATAATAATAATAATAATAATAATAATAATAATAATAATAATAATAATAATAATAATAATAATAATAATAATAATTAAAATGATCATGATGATAATAATAATAATAATAATAATAATAATAATAATAATAATAATAATAATAATAATAATAATAATAATAATAATAATAATAATTAAAATATGATAATAATAATAATAATAATAATAATAATAATAATAATAATAATAATAATAATAATAATAATAATAATAATAATAATAATAATAATAATAATAATAATAATAATAATAATAATAATAATAATAATTAAAAAATGATAATAATAATAATAATAATAATAATAATAATAATAATAATAATAATAATAATAATAATAATAATAATAATAATTAAAATGATCATAATGATAATAATGATGTATATCTATAAATCAACAATCATGATATAATTCATAAATAATGTCATACATGTAGGCCTATAATGATATGATTATCAGGTATATTATTATAACATCATGATCCGGCTCCTCATAAGACTGGAATCTAGGATTGACCTTTGAGAGACATCGCTACCAACAACAACAACAGAAGAATATGCCAAGTACTCACTCACCGAGAAGAGAAAGAGGGATGTCAGTCGACATGGTCAGCGACAAGCCATACGTGACGTAAATCAAGCACTCAATGCTATTAGAAAGCTTCCAATGTGTGGTCTGTCCTGTCTTACACAAAGTTCATTACCATACATTACTCTCATTAAATCTAGCGATGGGACTATTAGCAATTCATTCATCGTTCACAAAGCACATATATCCATATGAGAAATTGAATGGTGGAGGGAGGGGGTGGAGGGAGAGGGAGAGGGAGAGGGGGAGAGGAGATGACTCAAGTTTTCCTACCGAGTGGAAACGAATGTCATAAATGATAAAATACAAAAATAGCCTGTTCGATATCCCGGGTAATAACTGTTTACCAGCCATAGGAGAATTTGGTTACAGCTACTGTCTATGTATACTTTTAAACAGTAGACATATCTTAATAATTGATTAGCACTGGCACCTATTCGTTTTTCACTTCAGGGGAAATCTTATACGTCGTGATATTTCAAAAGTAGCATATTTTTCTAAATAAATGAATGTGGTTGATTTACATCGGTACTATATCAAATGTCATCAGCGGTATCATCAATTGTTCTTTGACATTTCCAACAGACTGTCTTCTGAGACGCAATTACGAACTTGCAAAACGAGATTGTCGTCAACGTATTGAGTATACCTGGAGAGCAATATTGAAATAGGGTACTAAGAGAAATACTTTTGCTTTGCAAAATTACTGGTGGAAAAGAAAAGGAGAAATAGAGGACATTTTATTTAAGGAGCACTTAGAGGATGTAATTTAAAAGCATGTGAATGCCTGCATATAAAGCAAATCTTGTGATTGTATCGTCTCTAAGTGTAAAGTCTTGTTTGTCCCAAATGT
>JAXRKP010002013.1:0-5000 GCA_037039925.1 Doris montereyensis
ATAAACACCCGTAGATTGATATATCACAAAGAGAAATAAACACCCGTAGATTGATATATCACACAGAGAAATAAACACCCGTAGATTGATATATCACACAGAGAAATAAACACCCGTAGATTGATATATCACAAAGAGAAATAAACACCCGTAGATTGATATATGACACAGAGAAATAAACACCTGTAGATTGATATATCACACAGAGAAATAAACACCCGTAGATTGTTCAGACAGAGAAATAAACATGCGTCCATATCACCCTTTGTATTGCGACTTTAAAACTTTGTATTCTTTTTCTTCGCTTAGAAAACTATTTTATGTGCATTTTTTGTTTTCATTTGCATGAGTTTATATGTACAAACAATGGCATTAACTGCAGGATTTTACAAGATGGACGACTTACAGACAGCCTGGAGATAAAAAGCAGGTGTAAGACAAGGTTGCCTGCTATCACCATTCCCCTTTATTCTAGCAATTGACTGGCTTATGAAAGAAACAACAGCAGGAATAAGAAATGGCATTCAGTAGACACCATGGACTCATCTAGATGATTTTGATTTTGCAGATAACCTGACACTATTATCACACAATCACAAGCAGATGCAGAGTAAAAAGACAAATCTTTCAGAATTATCCAATTCTATTGATCTCAGAATACATTCCGAAAAATCAAAGATACTTAAAGTGAAAACAGCAAGCTCTGAATCAATCACTGTGGACAATAAGCCTTTTGAAGTCGTAGACAACTGTACCTATCTTTACAGTGTAGCAAATAATGTAGAGGAGGGGGATGGGACAGTAGACATCAAGACAAAAATAGGAAAATCAAGAACAGCATCGAGGAACTTAAACAAGATCTGGAATGACCCCACAATCACCACTAAATCAAAGATTAGACTTTTCAACTTCAGAGCTTTGTCAACATTTGCCTAAGGAAGACACTATGAATTGAGTAGTCAGATAAAATCCAAAATGACATAAGAGTTTGTAAAAGTAATGTATACACAAACATTAATCTATAGCTTCAAGATGGTGGTCTTTGGTTGTTTCTTCAAAAATTATCAACGGGAATACAAAATATTAATATGGTGAGAAAAAAAAGGACATCATTCAAATATTTACGTCTTGGAATACAGCCTCTGCAAATGTAATAAATGCAACCCTGGTACTGTCTGCACTGCCATCAATGGTGAATTGCGTGACAAACTCTTGGAGAAAGTTGATGCCTGCGCTAAAATTTGTCGCACCTACAGACCCGGAGGTATCCATAAGAATGGCCAGCTCTATTGGTGTATTACTGCAGACTGGAAAAGGAAATCATTCTTTTTCTCAACATAAATTTGTGTTACTCTCCATCACGTATCTAAAGGATGACTGATAAATCCGCTTAACATGTAAGCAGTAATACGTTATTAATCCACTTAACATGCAAGCAGTAATATGTTATAAATCCACTTAACATGTAAGCAGTAATACGTTATTAATCCCCTTAACATGTAAGCAGTAATATGTTATAAATCCACTTAACATGCAAGCAGTAATATGTTATAAATCCACTTAACATGTAAGCAGTAATACTTATAAATCCCCTTAACATGCAAGCAGTGATACGTTATAAATCCACTTAACATGCAAGCAGCAATACGTTATTTATCGCCTTAACATGTAAGCAGTAATAAGTTATAAATCCACTTAATATGCAAGCAGTAATACATTTCTTGCGCTATTGAATAAATTCTTTTCTCGCCGGCATATACCGGAAATACAACAATCAGTTCTATCCTCCCCTCCCTATCTATCAGCATTTTGTCTGAAAACATCTTGGAAGATGCATGAATTTGTTGCTTGCGATTTTATATAATATGTCTTTCATTATGTGCTTTGGTGTAGTGTTATGACTTCTCTAATCATGGACAACGTGCATTTTTAAACAAGAAAAATCAATTCTTTTACAAAGGCTCATTAATAAAATGGTACTAAATTTTGTGAGGTGCAATGTGACGGTATTCCTAAAGCCTTTTAAGTTAAGTAAACTCAACAGTGGTCTGATTAGACTTCGTCGTATAGCTGTAGAACTAGTCGCGTGTTGGATGTGGCTATCATAGTCGCTTGTTGATATAAACTTTGACAATAGTAATAATACTGGTAGATTGATTACTCTAGAGACAAACAGGTAGTGAAAGAGCATGTCGAATGTGAGAATAAGCTCATTATGCAATATCAAAAACAAAATAGGAGCAAAAACAAAACAAATAAAAACGAAAAAAAATCCTGGGCGCCAATAGAATCTGGTACTACCAAACGAGCTAACAACACATATTTATTTCTACTTTTCATGTCTTTATTCATACGCAAATTAAAATACTATTTCATGTCTTTATTCATACGCAAATTAAAATACTATTTCATGTCTTTATTTAAACGCAAATTAAAATACTATTTCATGTCTTTATTTATACGCAAATTAAAATACTATTTCATGTCTTTATTTATACGCAAATTAAAATACTATTTCATGTCTTTATTCATACGCATATTAAAATACTATTCCATGTCTTTATTCATACACAAATTAAAATACTATTTCATGTCTTTATTTATACGCAAATTAAAATGCTATTTCATGTCTTTATTCATACGCAAATTAAAATACTATTTCATGTCTTTATTCATACGCAAATTAAAATACTATTTCATGTCTTTATTCATACGCAAATTAAAATAATACTTCGTGTCTTTATTCATACGCAAATTTAAACGTCTTTATTCATACGCAAATCTTAATATTATTTCATGTCTCTATTCATACGCACATTCAAATATTATTTTATGTCTTTATTCATATGCAAATTCAAATATTATTTCATGTCTTTATTCTTCATTATGTTATTGCTATTAAATACCATTAATAGTAGAGTAGTATATATGCATGTGAAGACCTAGTATTTGTGCTAATTGTAGAAGTAGTAGTAATAATACTGAAATATTAGACAAATATTAGGAATATAGACTAACATACAGACAGTCCTAGGTACACGCTAGACGATTAGAGAAAGACTGCAATTAAAAAACGAGAGGACACCGATTACACCACTTGTTTATATTAGTGTATGAATAAGTACAAGACTGAATATCCTCTACTCACTTATTGGTAATACTGGTACTGAAATAAAATAAGTAAAAAAAATGGATTATGGTTTATGAATTAGTATTTAGTAGTAGTAGTAGTAGTAGTAGTAGTAGTAGTAGTAGTAGTAGTAGTAGTAGTAGTAGTAGTAGTAGTAGTAGTAGTAGTAGTAGTAGTAGTAGTAGTAGTAGTAGTAGTAGTAGTAGTAGTAGTAGTAGTAGTAGTAGTAGTAGTAGTAGTAGTAGTAGTAGTAGTAGTAGTCGCAGTTCTAATAATAACTTTAATAGTGTCACTGGTTGTTGTAGTTGTGTTAGTAGTTACGGAAGAATAGAGTGAATCAGTATTTGTACTTGTAGGATTTGTAGCGACGATAAGCATAAAGATTATTGCTATGATGTGCTCTTCCATTGTTCAAACAAATATTTGTGACAAATAAAATAATAGCCCTTTATAGACGTTGTCAGTTTCTATAGCAATGTTGACCACGAGAGTTAGTTTTTAATAGGAGAGAACTTTTAAATAGGGATAAAAACAACAGCAACAGCAGTTAAAATCATTTTTGCAGTAGTGGCAGTATCTAAAGTACTATCTAAATGGATTAAAAAGTTAGTAATGGACATCATCAAGGCTAACGCTGGAAACGGGAAGACAAACAGCACATTTACTTACCCGTGCACGTTTGATTTGCTAGCAATTCCATGATAACGGGAAGTTCTGTGTAAGTCTCAACCCGATCCACTCTGTCTGGCGATCCAGCTATATCTGTCAATCCTTCAATTATCTCTTTGCCAACACCCACTGCAATTATAGTAATGCCAAGATCCCTTGCCAAGTCGGCTTGATCCGCTGTGTTATCCTCGCTATAAATACAATATAAAACGTTCAGATTAGAATATTGCCTCAACCAAATCAATTCGACATTGCTGTGTTATTCTATTTGTGGTCATTATCACCATGTATCAGGCTGTCGCATTAGTGTCTGATAGTTTCTAGGTCGTGAGCCCGTGTTTGGGTCTGGGAGAGAAGCTCTTCCCTTTCCACTCCATCTCTTTGTATTTCCATATCTTTTCCTGCCTTTCTCTTCTTCTTTTTTTCTTTGTTGGTATCTTGTTTGGGAAGGCCATTTTATGAAATAGTTTTGCCGTAGCAAGTCAGCTCTCTTCTCTTCACTACGGCCAGTAGATCTAGCTGTTATTATGACG
The DNA here is from genome assembly GCA_037039925.1 of Doris montereyensis. Lineage (NCBI taxonomy): Eukaryota > Metazoa > Mollusca > Gastropoda > Nudibranchia > Dorididae > Doris > Doris montereyensis. Next base: position 4,333 of record JAXRKP010002013.1, read on the forward strand.
TAGTGTCATGTGGCATTCTTCTTTTCTCGTCTCTGTTGCAATAAACATTGGCACACGAATACAAAAGGAAGAACACGATTTTATAGCAATATCTCTTAGATCTACTTACAGATACTGGAAATTGGCAATTGTCTTCAGCATGCTCTTTAAATCTCAATGAAAAAGATATATACAGCTTGCCTCTAAATAATTACCTAAAGTAACTTAAAACGCCTTAACCTAAAGACAACTTATAAAATGCACAATTTAGAGAACTAATTCGATAATTTTAGGTGCTACGCTTGTTGCGAACACGGTGAACCCAGAAATCAGACGAGACACTTAAAATCAGACGCAACTCCCCAAATTCAATGTCTTGGGCTCTTTGATAAAAAGCAGATTAATTAGAACCGTTCTTCTCTAGCAACAACACCATAACGTCGACCACATACCTGGATGTATTAGAATTGCATTTTGTGCCTCAGTTTGATGCTTTACAACCTGATATATGTATCGTCATTCAGCAAGTTAGTGTTCAACCTCATTGGGGCACAGAACTTAAACGTTTCCCAAGTAACCGTTTTCTTAGCAGATGGATTGGGAGGGATGGACCCAGCGCTTGCACTTCTAAATGGGCGGTAAGTACTCCCCTCAACTTTTTTTCTTTTGGTACTATAATGTCTAAGGGT
>JAXRKP010002013.1:15000-30000 GCA_037039925.1 Doris montereyensis
GCAACTGAGATTTTGGTAGCTGATACTTATAATCTCATACAAAATAATTCTCTAAGATAACACAGTACCGGAGAATAACTCAATCAAACCCTAAGTGGGGATATTTATTTCTTGCCTGAGGATATCGATTTGTCCACCTGTCATCCAATCGGACAAAGTATCATGCCCCGTTGATTTATCAATACAAATCTTAATAATAAAAAACGTCTTAATTCTCAGATATAAATAAAACTAAATATTATCATTATAAATAATCAATATTGATTCAATTACTCATTGGATAGGCCGTCCGTGATGACTATAGCAACTCTGGCAGCATTGGCTCTGCTTTTGTGGGCAGGAATCATGTTGGTGGCCATGTATTCGATTGCACGTCCGGTAAACGTAGATGTGCCATCTCTATATGAAACATTTCCGATGGCGTTGAACACATCCGTTTGCGTTTGATGGTCCACCAGATTGAAACCGTCCTGTGGTTTAAAGGAAAATTATATATATTTGAATAATGAAACGTGTTGACATTTCGGGTATACTTAAATGTTTAACTCCTGCGTCATAAACTGAAATGTATTTCATCCAAAGACAATATTAATAGAAAAAAAATTATATTCTTCATTAAAAATCAATCTTTTGTATACTAACTAAACAAGTTATTTTACAAGATAAGGGGGATACTATATTAAACATAATAAACACGCGTACACACATGAATCCATATTATCATCTCTTGTATTGCGACTCTAAAACTTTTTTTCTTCTCTTAAAAAACTATTTTATGTGCATTGCACACCATCTTATTCGTTATTTTGTATTCAAATAATTTGTTTAATCAGCAGCTCCTGAGTTCTCAAAATTCACAAGTTTACACTGACTTTAGCTTTTTTGGCAGACAAAATATTTCGTAAACACACTTGAACCTCTACGGCATCATGAAATAAATAAAATAGAAAGAGAGGAGGAGTTAAAGCTACGTATACATAGAGTATTGACGTGGTGAAAGAACGGACGCCATTTAAATACTCACTGCTATGAATACATCCTGTGCAAATGTAATAAATGCCACTCTAGTGCTGTTTTCCGTTCCATCAATGGTGAATTGATTGACAAACCCTTGCAGGAATATGATGCCTCGGCGAAAATCTGCCGGACTTACAGACCCGGAGGTATCCATAAGAATGGCCAGCTCTATTGGTGTATTACTGCAGACTGAAAAATGAAATAATTTATATCGAACTCGTAGAATCTACACATTTGAAAATGATATTGTTTTATTTTTTGTCTAAGCAGAAATATGTTCAATTCTCCACGTATCTAGCGTAAGATTGACACTAAACATTCAAGCACTGATGTTATTCTTGCGATAATGAGTAATTTCTTTTTGTGAATGACATACTAAAAGGAAACAACATTCAGCCCATTCTACATTCCCTCCCTAATCCGTAAAAGATATTGTCCTTTATCGTTGTTTTGTCTGAAAACATCTTGGAAAATATGTCGTTCTGTTATACATTATAGCCGATTATGTACATTGCATTTTTATTTTATTTTAATGATGTCCTTAACAATATTAGTATGACTTCTTTAATAAGAGAGAACGTGCATATTTCTCAGAACTCAATCAGACATTCTCAACAAAAAGATTCAATTTTTTTTTTATGAAGGCTCAATGATAAAAATCTACTAAATTTTGTGATGTGCAAAATGGCAGCATTACCAAATCTGTGTCTAAAATTAGTAAACTTCTACACCAAAACCCTTTTGTGCACCACCTGTCTCGGCTTAACACAGTATTTAGCACAATTTTGTTTATTCTGCACATAGATTGTATAGTATTCAAAATAAAAAGAACACAATAAAAGAACTTACCCTCGTTGCAGGTCACTGCTCCTGTTTTGTTCAAATGGATAGGAAACGATGTTAGTAAACATTAGATGCAATATCACATTTATAAGGTCAAATTACAATAAACTGGTATCTAAGTGTAATGATAAGGTGGTAAATGTGCATTGTAAATACCGTGTGTCATTTAGAGGCTTTCTTAGAATGACTCAGTAATCAGTGCGTCCCATACAAGGTCGTGTATAACGTCACCACTTTTGGCGTCACCTGTGTCGAACTAATCAAAGTCTATGGAGTTTTTACAATCGAAAATGCTTTAAGGGGGAAAGGGTACGTGCTTGCCAAAAAATTTGATTAGACCCATTTGGACATTGAGTATGTTACCTGAAGTTTGTCATTAATTACACAGAAAATACGAGAATTAGATTAAATTGCGCACTATATGGTCGCCTTTTTGTTGCGTCGTGACAGAATTGATTGTTCATGGAGAAATTTGATACACTTGGTAGCATAATTTTCGAAAAATTGAAACGATCCAAAAGCTTTTATTTTGTATGAGATGTACTTTCATGCATTTCCCACAACTTCAAAAGAGTTTCCTTTTATTGTTTTTCACTTATGATGCTTAAACTGAATCCATCCAAAACATCCCAAAGGATGCTTAAACGGAATCCATCCAAAACATCCCAAAGGATGCTTAAACGGAATCGATCCAAAACATCCCAAAGGATGCTTAAACGGAATACATCCAAAACATCCCAAAGGATGCTTAAACGGAATCCATCCAAAACATCCCAAAGGATGCTTAAACGAATCCATCCAAAAGATCCCAAAGGATGCTTAAACGAAATCCATCCAAAACATCCCAAAGGATGATGACAAACAGCAGGACTCAAGATTTGTTACTTTAAAGCAAAACCCAGCCTACATGTGGCAGAGACTGCAAAATAACAAGTAAATAAACATGTCCAATAGTTCTAGAGCTATTGATTTGTACTACTATGGTCATGACCCCCTTAAAAACAAACGATGGAGAGAAAAGCAACTATATCTTTAAAAAAGAGGAATAAGTGCTTCTGACACCTTGCCCTTCAAAGTCAAATTTCAATACTTTACAAATCGTTTTCAGGCATCGGAGTATTTTAGAGATAAACGGTTCTAAGGGAAGAGTCGGACACTTAGGATCAATGATTTGTCAATAATTCATACAAAAAATCTAGTCAGCATGTGTGAGATGTGGATCAGGTTCTCGTCTGTGCATTGTGATATGCAGTTGATGTTTTGGCTAATGTGAATATGTTATACAATAAAGCTGGGTAAATGGGACAAAATATGACGTTCGATAAAGAAAGAAGCAAATGTTCAATCTGCTTTCAAAAATTAACTCAAGTGCAATTACTACCTAATATTTATTTATGACGCAGTGCTCGGTAGAAAAGCAAAAATTGTATTTTTGCACAGAAGGCTAATTTTTTAACTTATGATCTATTTTGGTCGATGACAAAAAAATATGTTTCAATAATGGTTGAAGCAACAAAAAGTCACAATATTGATTTTTTAATTTTTGACAAGTTTTAAAGAATGAAATTGACACCATGTTACCGCCCTGTGGATGTGGTTATTGTAATCAATTTGTAAAGTGTCCAAACTTCGAAACATTTTTATCCGATTTTCTAAAATTTCGTTAAAACTTTTACTGTCATTTTTAGATTATTCCCTGAAAAAATCAATCATTAATTTGTTTTAAAATCCAACCTGAAAACCTTAAAAAAAACAATGTGTCCTTCATACTTGAAAAGCTTCAAGCTGATGTCTTTAGCCAATTGTGTTAAATGCATTTTTCGTCTGTTTTCATTCATTATGACGAATTTTTGCAAAACAGCCATCAGAGCAGTAGTTGATTCCTATCAAATACATTGCTTGAACTCCATTATAGTACTTTCAGTTTTGTTGCTCTTCATTATTTCCTTTTGATAGATATTTTCTTAATTGGTTATCTTCTATAAATACGCTTGTCTGCATGTCACCTGCAGCTGTCATCTATCCCCCTTTGCTTGCTCAGTTTTACAGGTGTGGCGTAGCGCCCTTCTCTAGTCTTACGAGCTTTACCATGTGCCTCTAAAGGTTGAAGGTTGTAATCCGTTTCGTCTTTCCTCTTTCGCAGCAGGCATGTACCCTGTGTATGTATGTCATAGACTTCCATATTTAACTGAACCCCTTTCCTCGTCTTGCAACAGCACGCTATCTCAAATGAGAACGTTTGCAAATGTCCATCATTACAACGTAGTAAAGCCAATAGAAAACTAGTGTGAGTAGGGATACAAATCGAAACACTGATCAAATGCGTTGAAATTAACATAGTCGGGAGCAAGTCACAACGGAGTGTGTGCCATGTAAACATTGTTTACAAACGACTGGCAGTGACACTGTGACAGACACCCAAAATTCATGTTGGTGACGACTCCACTCATCCGGTGAAAGATTTAGCCAATCAACACACACGAAAAAATCCTCTTCCAAGCCACGAATTAGCGCTACGGAACCGCATGATCAGTCCATATACGGTCAATGTGTAAATGCTTCGTGCCCTTTTCTCACAGGGGTACCATTCCTTTATAACCAATAATAGGAATAGGAACTACACGTACCAGAAACCGAGGTGAATGGCGATTTTAAGAGAAAGTAGGCACGCTGTGTTTTATACCGATGCTAAATTTTATCATTATTTTTAAAAGGATATGTCGGCTAAATTTGGCGTGTTTTAGATTTTAAAAACGGTAGATATTTTTTATCAACAAACAAACGTATAGAGGAACGAAATTGGTGATTTGTAAGCATTTCAAAGATGATTTCATGGGTCTATTCTATTTAACATGATGTGTTTGGCTCATTGTCATTCAAGGCTTAATTAGTTCATTGAGTGTATACCTTCAAGCACAGGAGGGAACTCGTGCAACAATGGTGTCAGTAAAATATTTCGTGTGCATATACTACCCGAAATAACTTAATTTTTGAAAAATTGCTTTTAGATTCTGAGATAATTCCTCTTTCATTTCATCTAAATATAACATGTACCCATGTTATCTTTGACACTGTTGAGCAGTGATGACGCTAGGCATGTCAAAGACGTGTGGCTGATTTTGATGAGCTTGTTGTCACATAATAATGCAAATAACTGCTATACAAAGTGTAAGCTATAACAATGTTGCGCACATCACCTCAACCTTGTAATCTCTACTGAGAGACTTCAAATTTATACGTAAGACTAACTTAAAAGGTGGTCATCGTAATTCACATCTCATACTCATACCACAAGTGAGCAAAACTAAGATCTGGATCTAGATCTGGCATGTACTACAGTACCGGTAAACTGTCTTATTTCTTGAGAGAAAAAAAAACGTTATTCATGCACACGTATTGTGTATGATATTGTTACTACTATAACCACATTGTGTAATCAAATTCTTCACTATAGATCTAGATTTGGTAATTTTACAGTTTAGCGGCGTACACGAAAGTGGGTCAAATTTGTACTCGATGTCAGTATCGGCTTAGATGTACATTTAGAGGTGAGAATGAAGAAATCTACCCACAATCATTTTCCCTGAACGCCCCTACCCCTACACAATAATGAGGAGAGTGGGGTAAGGGTGGGTGTGGTCGCTCGGAGTAAGGGATTGTGGATAGATTTCCTACATCTCAACTCTAAATGTAGATTTAAGCCGATACCGATATCGAGTACAAATTCGACCCACTTTCTTTTACGCCGTTAAACCGTAAAACTACCGGGTATTACGATATAAAAAAAATACATACGACACAATAATGATCAGACAGACTTATCGACTAAAAGATCTATATTGTATCTTGTAAGAGAGGCCAAAATATATTTTTTCTTCTTATTGTTGAATGTTACCTTTTCTAACTAGATCTATCTCGCTTGCCAAGAGTTCGCCTTCGTTGAGTCAAGGCCAGACGTTAGTAGATCTAGAGCTAGGTTACTGGGCCAGTGTGCAAAAACCTCTCGCTCTCATGTGCGTATCGGCTTAAATTCGGCATGCACGATACCACGATGAAAAGCGTTGATTACTCAATTACTCATCATCCATTTGAAAAATATTTGGGGCTGGAGGTGCTTCAGTCTCATTACCAACATTTTTAGCCATGGTATCAATGAAGATCTTCTCTCTATTTCATGTACATGTAATACACTATCAAAAACGATACCATAAGGATTACAATGGGAAGACCCGTGGGAAAAAGGATTTACGCATCATTGCCCTCCTTTCATTTCATTGGCTAGATCTAATGGTTTGGTAGTGCTTAGAGTTGTCTTAGCAGGCGCATGGAAAGGATATGAATTGTTTCTTAGCAGGCGCATTGAAAGGATAGGAATGGGTTCTTAGCAGGCGCATTGAAAGGATAGGAATGGGTTCTTAGCAGGCGCGTTGAAAGGATAGGAATGGGTTCTTAGCAGGCGCATTGAAAGGATAGGAATGGGTTCTTAGCAGGCGCATTGAAAGGATAGGAATGGGTTCTTAGCAGGCGCGTTGAAAGGATAGAATGGGTTCTTAGCAGGCGCATTGAAAGGATAGGAATGGGTTCTTAGCAGGCGCATTGAAAGGATAGGAATGGGTTCTTAGCAGGCGCGTTGAAAGGATAGGAATGGGTTCTTAGCAGGCGCATTGAGAAAGGATAGGAATGGGTTCTTAGCAGGCGCATTGAAAGGATAGGAATGGGTTCTTAACAGGCGCATTGAAGAGCGATGGATTGATATTGACATAATATACTTCCAGTTTATTTTCAATTGAACAATTAAAGGTGGTCTTGGCTACCTTCCCTTGCTACTTCCTTGTCACAGGGCGCACAATTTTCTCTTTCCGTTCCCTACTGGAGCTACCATGTTAGTGTCGTCACCAAATTTAGTCACAAGCTTGCATGCAGTCTTGATTATACGGGTGATATTGTTTTTAGTTTGTCCTGACTTACATAGGGCGGGAGCCTATCTATTTCTCTGAGTTAAAAATATATCATCTAACTTATTCTGCCACAAAACAGATAAACTAACAAAAGCCATAAATCAATCAAATAAAGAATATAAATTTACAATGATAATAATATTAATAATACTATATATATATATATATATATATATATATATATATATATATATATATATATATATTTATATATATTTATAGGTAGATAGAATGGATAAAAAGATATATGAAGATATATAGATATGTACATATCCATATATATATATATATATATATATATATATATATATATATATATATATATATATATATATATTATATTTAACATATTATATACATATTATGTAATAGTTAATAATAATGATGAAACAAGAAGAAAAATAAATCACTCAGAGGCAACTCCTATTTTTAGTAATCAAACAGATTTAATACAGCAAATACCTTTGACGAGAATAAGAAATTTCAGTGTATAGAAAGTAAAATAGATCGGAGTTATGTACGTTTGATCTACCGAACAAGGGATGGAACACGTGAACTATTGGGTGTAAACATGTTTACTTACAAGTACCATGAAGCCAATAAATGTTGCCAGGATGACCATATTGAAATGCTGGAGAGTCAGTCTACGTCTTCCTAAAACAGCAAAGGCAATAGAAGATGAACTACAGCTTTAGGTTGATTTAGGTTATACTTATATAGCAAAGTGCAATAGAAACCCGAACAATGCTGGAATAAAGAAAAGGTCATCAGGAAAAGAAGAAAAAAACGTCACATATATCAAAACTCATCGTCAGCTGGTGCTGGTTAGGTTTTTTTTTTTCCCTTTGTTTCATGAAGTAGATAACGATACGTGTTAGCTTGTAAGCTATCTTTGTAGTGTGGTCGTTTCCTTTATTCACAAGTAGTGACACCGATAATGAAACGCGTCGGTGATGTGAGACTAGTAAGAGCGGCATATGTAAATTCGTCTACTTTAAACTCTTTAGGGGAAACTGAAATGCCATGAAAGATACTTACTTAGCCTTACTTAGCGTTGATTTCCAGCACATGTTCTAATGATCCTCTTCGCTGGAAGCATGATTTTGGTTTCTGTCTTTCTCAAGGCGTGTGAGGATTGTGGCTATATAGTTATAGGCTATATCCTGCCTCTACCAGAACTTGTCAAGCCTATTCTTAAATGCATCTATGGTCTTGGCGCATACGACCTTATATGGTAACCTTTCCAAAATTGTGCTACTCTTACACTAAAGCTGTATTTGTGAAGTTCTAATCTTGCCCTTTGATGGAACGACTCATTTCTGTTTCCTCTAGTTTCGTTTCGTACAGAAATATCAAACACCCTTATGGTGAAGCTTCCTACTTTCCCGTCATAAATGCCGCTTACATTATTATACATCACTATAATATCGCCCCGAACTCGCCTGTTTCTAACTAAGTGTTAGCAATTTGAGTTTTCGCAGCCTTTCATCATACGTTAAATCCTTCATGCTTGGGGTCTGTTTCGCTGCTCTTCTTTGAACTCCTCTCTAGTCGATGTAGTAAGGTGCCCAGAATGAACTGGCGTAGTCCAAATGGGTACGCAGTAATGACTTATACACCGGAATGAATATTCCTTCATTAAGGCGTTGGAATATTCTCCTGATTATTGCAAACATTCACGTAGTTATTTTTATATTCTCAATTGCATTTTGTTTTTGTTAATGATCGCTTGACAAGTCGAGCTCATCTTTCATGCAGAGAATATGATGAGATCTAATTATGTATACGGAGAATATGAAATCTAATTCTGTATATGGAGAATATGAAATCTAATTATGTATACGGAGAATATGAAATATAATTATGTATACGGAGAATATGAAATCTAATTATGTATATGGAGAATATGAAATCTAATTATGTATATGGATAATATGAAATCTATTTATGTATATGGAGAATATGAAATCTAATTATGTATATGGAGCATATGAAATCTAAATATGGCAGCAGAACAAAGAATTGTTTGCTCCTAATTCACTCTCTTCATGTGGAATATAAAATGAAAGATAAGCTCGACTTGTCAAGCGATTATTTTTTTTGCTTTAAGAAAGCTATTCAGAACCAACCGAAACAAAGAACAAGATACGAGGCTGACCTACTGTCATAAATTGAAACACAACAATGTAACAATCGGTGCTATAACAAGTATGTTCGCCGGAAAAGCATGTAGGCTAACACATACACGCACGCGCGCACACACACACACACACACACATACACACTCACACACATTCACATTAACCTGAAACAGGAAAACATAATTATGATAATGCTATTTGATTAGAAGTCTTTGAAAAGAACACATGTGTTTCCTTGTGAATGTGTGTGTGTCTGTGTGTGTGTGCGTGTACATGTGCGTGCACGTATGTGGGAGGACACAACAAGTAGTAGTGAATGATAAGAGCTCAAAATGATACAGTTCTAGGTCTGGAAGTCCCCAAGGATCGGTGATAAGGCGATTGTTATTCGTAATTTTTATATTTACGACCTTCCTGATTTCGTGGATTCCACAGTATATTCTGTGCAGACTCACCGACTGTACATCATTAGCCCCCATCTCATTCAAAGTCCTTTTCAACTCCCGGAGAGCAAACAGTACACAAGTCTGTTAGGCTTTTTGTATGAACGCTCTGGCATGATCTTTCGCTACCTATAGCTAGATACTCATTCATATCAGAGTCAAGTGAGGAAAGTAGAACGAAGTACCTTTCCTGAGAGTACAATGTTGTGAAAAAGACCATATGTGCTAGTAGCGGTGCTTGCACCATCGTCGTCTTGATTACCAGCTTGCAACGTTACGGTTCAGCCGAAACGCTTCATTTCTATTTATTGGGCCTTGGTCATGCTTTTTAAAAAATGATTTTCCTTCTTTAATCTGCATTTTTAAGAAGACACTGTAAAATTTGGATGTGTTTTCCATCCGTTGGTTTACTTCTAAAACATAGATATTGTAGGTAGATACCAAATTCGGTCATGGTGAATATTGTGGGAATTTTTCCATTCGTTATATTATTTGCTTGTTCGTAATTGTTCGGGCAGCTCATTCTATTCCGATGTATCTCCCATCGATGTGTGTGTGCTGTCTAGGACGTACTAACACATCGAGATGGTATTTTCTCCTGTCTGGCGACACAAAATCTTCAAGTCAATGTTTTATCTTGAACTTTTCGTACTCTACTAAGACAACCCGGCAAACTAACAAAAAGCCAACCATTTTTAATGATGCTATCTCTTGGGTCACGTAAGTTACAGCCAAAATGGAACAAAGACTAACAGTAACATCGAGTGTGCAACATAGTTTAGTGCTTAGTGCCAATGATATCTATGTTCGGCAGACAGTAAGAACTAGAGATAGCGGAGTGCATAAATAATGATAAAGATTTTAATGTTTTCTTAGTGGTATATTGTTGTAGAAACCCAAGAATTAGGATTCAATAATGAAAGAGGACAAAGACTAATTGAATTAGCACAAATGAACAATTTTACATCACAGAAAACTATTGGTTCAAACAACCAGCAAGAAAGAAATGGACATGAAAAACTCGGTGGGGGAGGGGGTGGGGGTGGACAATAATAGAAACCAAATAAATTTCTCTCTTGTATAGAAAAGATGAAAAAAAAACGCTCTCCTAAATGCTGAAAAATTACCAGGAGCAGATTGTTTTGTTTTGGGTTTTTTTTATAGTTATAATGCTTATGCACCTGTATTTGTAATGGATAAATTCAAGATAAAGACCAAAAAAAAGGAACCCGGCACATCTTGAATTTGAGCTGTCAGTGCAGGAAAAGCATCAAGCATCCGTAAAGAAAAATATTGAAACATTAGGTGCCATCGGAGACGTTGAAGAACAATGGGAGAAATAGAAACAATGCCACAAAGATAATTGCAAAGAAAATAAATAGAGTGAGCCAGAAATGGATGACTGGCGAAAACTTAACCCTTATAGATAAACGAAGAATGGCGAGGACAATTAAAGAGCACTATGAACATCTTCAGAGAGGAATTAAAGAAACATGTAACAAAACTAAAGTGGAATGGATAAATGATAAGTGTAAGCAAATTGAATTTCTACACAGGTTATACACAGAGGACTGGAAGACATAAAATGAAAACAAAATACGGATTCCTCGGGATGTATAAAATCGAAAACGGGAGATTTTTTGGTCATAATGGAAAAAGTCGAGATCATAGAAAGATGGTCAGAGTATATACCGAATTGTATAATGTTACTCGTGATGAAGGCACAACAATAATGCAGACTGATGAAGAATGATAAATATTGAGAGAAGAGGAAGAGATCACCATGAAACATTAAAGTTCTTTCTTTCTTCATCAGTTCTCATTCTACCTTCCGGTTTATGGTTTAGATACCCGAAATGATCTTTCTCCCTCCAACTTGCCCTGTCCTGACATTTTCTGTTTCCTTCTGTGAAAGTTATATTTCTTTGCTTTAATGTCTCTTTTATATCTTCTTCCCAGTTCCTCAGAGAAATACCTTTTAGTCTTTTACCTTGGGGTTTAGCATTGTATACTGATCTAGCTATTCTCTTTTCATTTAGGTTGTTTACATGTCGACATCGTTTGAGTTGATTTATTTCTATCTTAGTTCTAAAGTCATCTGCATTTTGGTTTGATCTTTTATTATGTTTCTGATTTTGTCTTTTTTAAGTTATCTCTACTGCTGCCGATATTCTATTGTATTTCCTACTGTCTAAGGTCCAAGTTTCACTACAATAGAAGAGGGAAAGGCAATAAACTATGTTTTATAATGCCATTTCGGTTTTTGTTGACAATTCTTGTTTCCCCACAAATGCCTTTCCTAGATGGTTGTATATTATCATTGACTGTTGGATTCTCTGGCTGATTTCTTCTCTTTGTTTTCCCTCTGACTCTGAGTTCATCATTACTCCTAGGCAATTGTAGTCTTGAATGTGTTCTAATTTCACTCTGCCAAGTTTAAAGTTTTGTATTTTAGCTTCCCTAGCTACTAGCATTGTTTTTTGTGTTCTTTGTTTTTACTTTCAGTCCTAGTTTATTTGGTTAATTATTCAGCTTGTTGATATTATATTTACGGTCACTTTCTGATTTTCCAATAGAGCTCAATCACCAGCAAATGAAAGCATTGATACATGTACTGGTTTGAATTCCCACCTACCTGCAATCAGATTCTTCATATTTTGATGATATCTTTGCGACTGAGTCAATAAATGGGGCAAATAAAAGAGGGCTCAGAATACAGCCCTGTCTAACTCTTATATTTACATCAAATTCTTCAGATACGTTTTCAGCTACTCTCGCTGCACATGTTGGTTTATTGTATCTTTTAAACACATTTTAATAGCTTCTTTTAAATGTTGTTCGTTATGCTCTTTAAAGAATTCCATAGCTCATCCCTCCTCACAGTATCAAATGCTTTTTCTTTTATCAAATAGAGGTGTAAGTCAATATTTCTTTCAATGAAATTTTCTATTATTCGTCTAATTGTAAATGTGTGGCCCTGTATACTTCTCCCTGGCCTGAATGTGCTCTGATGTTCTTCAATCTGATCTTCTACTCTTTTCCTCAGTCTTATTTCTAATATCCTGGCATACGCTTTTCCTTGTACACCCAACATTGATATCCCTCTATAGTCTGAGTATTCGATAGTTGATCTCTTTTTTTGTGTATTGGTACCATGGTTACCTTTTTCACTCACACAAAACCTGTTTCAACTTCCATTCTTGTTGATATATTGTATGCAATAATGTCCCTCACTCTCTTGGGTTTTTATCATTTAGAGATAAATTAGATCTGCTCCTGGAGCTTTTCCTAGTTTGAATTTTCATACAGCTCTTTTGATTTCTTCCATTGAGATAGCTACATCTTCAGTTATCTCATCTGGATTATTGGTTGTTTTTACTGATTGATCTTTACTCCTTATTTCATATGTTCTAGAGGGATTGTGCAATTGCTGAAAGTACTTTCTCTATGTTTCCACGATTTCGTCGTCTTCCTTCATTGTTTATCATGTGGTGTTCTTTCTGATGCTTTTCATTGCACTCCAGGGCACGTGTTGAATTTCTTTTTGAAGTCTCTATCCAAATTCTTTCGAGTGTTCCTATTTTGCTTTCCTCGATTCCTCTTTGGCGTTAGTTCTTTTATCCACACAATATATCCTACCTTATGGTCTTTACGTTTGCAAGTATTTCTCCCAGGTTTCGTTCTTTTTTTATCTTAGTTTTGACGTTCTCATTCTACCATGCTGCTCTTTTCCTATCTCCTTTAATTTGTGTCCTGCCACAAATCTCTTCGGCACAACTGAGGAGTGTTTCTTTATACAGTTCCCAGGTATTTTCTATTGTGCTATCATTCCAATCAATCTGATTTTCATTGATAAATCTTTTTATCATAGATTGGTATATCTGTTTTACTATTGGTTTATTTAGTTCTTCTATTTTAAGTTTTGTAGCATTCTTCCATTTCTTTTTTCTGTTTGTTTTCCCCAGTCAGTAATCTCATTTTTGCAATCACCAGATCATCATCATCATCATCATCATCATCAAAGTCTTTGACACCTACCAGGCGATAGGCCACAGACAAGATATTTCCATCTTTCCTTCTCCTGTGAGATATTTCTTAGCTCACTCCAGCTGACACCCATTCTATTCCGGTCCTTTTCTACACTCCTGCTGCAAGTGTCCTGTGGCCTACTTTTGTTTGGAAAAAAAGGTGTTGTCTACCTATAAATATCTATGTTTTAGAAGTAAACCACCGGATGGAGAACACATCCACATCTTACAGTGTCTTCTTAAAAGTGCAAATTACAAAGCAAAATGTTTTTTTGAAAAGCATGACCAAGGCCCAATAAATAAATGAGAAGATTAAAGTATGATTTGGTTTTAAATTTTCCATTCCTTGTCCTCTTTTCTGTGGTTCTGTGATAGCACTCTTGAAATAATCTAGTTCTTCAGCTAATTTTTCCATTTATTGCTCTAACTTTCCATGTTCCAAAATCAAGACCCGTGGTCGTTTGCAGGGTCGTCCTTTGTCGTTCAGTCTACATACAAATACAGGCGATTGGCCATCTGCACCCTAGGTGGGTGGTGGGGCTGCCACATTGAGGCCCCTACTGTGTCTTGGTTTTGTTTTTTCTGTAGGGATTAACTCCCTTAGCCTTTGGTCAGCCAAGACCAGCCTTGAAAAGGATGACATTTATCTTGGTAGACGAAGAAGAAAGAAACGAAAATATTCTCAAAGAAGCAGAGACACGTAGAACTCTCCTCACCAAACTTAAGACAAAGTATGCAACTTTTTTGGACACGTAGTTAAGGAGGGAGAAAATGGGACACCTGTTCACCACTGGAAACATCGGTAGGACAAAATCTAGAGGACACCAAAGGGCAAAAATCACGATGGGATTGCAAGATAGTTGAAGACAAAGAACATAACCATTAAAGGCCTCCTGCAGTTAGAAGGCCTTCTAGCTTCAAGTGAGAGCTTATCATGACATCACTTGACGAGGTTGACAGTGTAAACATATTATTTTAAGGGTTGAATCATTATTTTTTGTGCTATTTTGTATCAAAATAAGAATAACACAACTGAATGTGCCACTAAAAATTCGCGTAAAATTGTTAAAACCTCTATGTTTTTAGTCGAATTGTTTTAATACTACATCAATAGTGAATCAACGGCCCTAAATCGGCGTGGTTCGGTTGAATACCTATCTGCTTTCGTTTCCAGCTTCCGTTATTGACTTTTTCAATTTTCAAGATGCCGGCACCCTTGCCATTAGTCTTGTAAAGATAAAAACTATTCTAAGCCATTTCATTTCGTAAAACGAATCATCAGTCCGTACTTTGTATGTTCAACTTTGTTACTAGCAATCTAGAAAAGGTGAGAATGTAATCTATTCTTCCTTCATATAAATTATTAATTCAGCCAAATTTAGATCATGGTCATGTGGGTGCGAATGATATATCCGATTCAACATTGATTCTTTCAAATCTGAGGCTAGTGTGGATTTGGGGACAGGCCCTTTAGTTTTAGTTTAGTTTCAGTTCACAGTTCAGTTATTCAAATCATTGATATGATCATATGATGTAGTCGTTCAATTGAAGATAGAGTATAAATATACAG
>JAXRKP010002013.1:42500-62500 GCA_037039925.1 Doris montereyensis
GAGCTCTTCTGAGATGGAAAGTGTTTAAATTTTGACCAAATATCTAATGACGTCACTTCCATCCGACTCGGTAAAGTCGAATAATATTCAACATGGGTGTCAAAGAAGACGCTGAGAAGAAAGAAACGGCCGGTGCTAAGGATGGAGAGAAACCCAAGGAAGGGCCTAAGACGGAACGAGATCTGGTATTCATATTTTAAGATGTCCATCTTATAATGCGCTCAATTTTCTTCATCGTAGCGTCCACACCCGCTGTTCTCTTCTAATAATATAGTGATAATCAAGACTTTGAGAAATCTTCAATTTTTGCATGTCATTCTATGATTCTAATGATTCTTCTTACATTTAGATCTAGATCTAGACAGTCCCAGTAACCACACCACAGTCATGAATTCGTCTTCTTCACAGGGCGGTCTTTGTAATCCATGTTTGGGAATGCCTTGGTGTGTTTTGTGTACTTGTCCATGCAGGCTACACAAATATTGTTCCCTGTTGCTGTTGGTGATTTTTTGGGAAGTGCAGGCCTACATTTTGAAGGCGCAGTGGAAGCTCCTCAATACTTCTCCGTGAACGTTTTTGCACTTTGCTACGGAACGATCCTATCAATTCGAGACAAATGTTGTCAATAAAATCCTGGAATGATCTCACCCTCTTATTCTGCTTATTGTGATGATTGAATGATCCCATAATAATGTAGGCATTGTAAATGGCCCACATTATGAATTTGATAATGAGGCGCTTTGACCAACGGTAGTGGCGCTTGACCAACGGTAGTGGCGCTGGGTCTTGTTCAATCTGGTCATTGATATGCTACAACCCCCATGTATGACACATAATCCTTCACTAGATATGCTTGTAATATTGAAACTGCAGTCATCTTTATTTTCTTTTGAGTAACGGTTGTTTTGGTTGGGTTATGATAGCTTGAAATGAAATATATTGGCCGTCTGTCCATCCATGAAAAACAAATGATTCTCTCATGCTGCTGAAAATTATGTTCACCCGCGTCATTACCCTTTTATTACTGACTATCTTTGGGAAGTGCTTTCGAATTATCATTATTGTGCCTACTGCGAAAGTGTTCAACTGTGAAAGTAGGTAGGCCTATTCAAAAAAGGGTGACTGAATTGTAAAAACCTGTCCATTACGAGAATATGTTTCTTATCTTGGCACCGGCCCTTGTTAGTAAATTTGCAACAGTTGTTCCGACAATTCCGATTTCAGGAATAATGTTTGCTTGCTTTCCAGTGTAGGCTAAATGTCTGCATTTATAATGTAGCCAATTTCTCCTTCACATAAAAGATAAGATTTTATCCCCCATTTGATTGGTTTTGATTTGATGTACTTTTTGATGGACAATCCTATTTTTTTGTCGGGAATCATCCCTTCATCCAAGCTAAGGTGCTGTGTGGGATTGTAATAAAATGTCTAAATAGGGGTAGAATCATGTCAAGAATTGGTCGTACTTTATAAATTTTATCTCTCTTGTCAATGGTAGCATCTTGTTCATCAATGAAATGAAGGAATGTCCAAAAGGCCAAAAATCTATCTCGGTCTAGTACTTCATGGTAACCTGGTGTCACGATCAAGAAATTGTTTGCCTTGAAATATTTTTCATAACGCGGTTTGATGCATGCATTTTTCCATTGATAGCCGCATACCTATCATTGCCTTTATCTCCTGTACACTTGCTTCTTTATAATTTTTAGCATTGTATGCCCTGACGTTTCTTTTTTCACTTGATGCGCTCTAAAGTTTATCATTGTACACAACGTTTGCCAAAATTCTTCAAGCAGAAATAAATCCAAATAATCTAAGGCCTTGCTGTCTTCACTGATGGAATCAGGTATATTCCTTGGTCCAAAGTCTGTGTTACCAATGAATGTAGTATCAACTTGGTGAGCAGCACTTTAAATATTGGAAATCACCCCAGCCAGAGTCAAACTTACTTGTAGGCCTATGTTGTGTCCTATTTGGTCTCTGTTGTTGATTAGAAGTCGAAGTGGCATCACCATCACCTCTAATTTCTTGTTGTGGGACACTATTGTCCTCATCCTCCTCAACATATTTTCACTTTCTAACTCACTATCGATAGTCTGAATCAAGATTCAAGTCATTTTCATCCTCACTATCTTCACAAACTTTCAGAATAGCCTGGTCTAGACTCATATGCTGACGACTGGTTGAAGATAAACAAGCCCGATCAGCTGACGGATCCATTTCCGTTGAAAAAATGATAAAAATGATGCTACAAACACAAAAACACGAGTTTTGGTAACATGGCAGATATTTGCGTGTTTACATTTGAGGTTACCCACAATCCCAAGCAAGCTGGGTTTGCCAGATCATTTAGTTATAGCAGCAAAAGGTATTACGGGATATAGCAAATAAAGAAAAATACAGCGATCACGATATTACGGATCAAAGGGTTAAAGAGAGAGAACTAGAGATGTAGCCTACCGAAGGATCTAGATCTATGTGTAATGATGTAATAATACACATACCTAGATCTATTTTTCTACGATGAGGAATGCAATGTTAGGCTAGTGTGTGTGGAAGAGAGAGAAATGTAGATCTAGATCTAATCTCCTACATTAAACAAGGTACCATCGTCAATATTGTGTGTGTTCATTTGGATCACGTGTCATGTGTGGTGGAGTGTCAGCTTTAAAGTCGGAAACACTATAGATAGGAGTGTGTGAAATAATGAGAGCTAGAGAAGTATATCTAGATCTATGTGTAATACATAACACCTAGATCTAGCTTTCTACAATGAGGAATGAATTGTTAGGCTCATCTTTGATGTGTGTGTGTGTGAGAGAGAGATGGGGAAAAGAGAGAGAGAGAAGATCTAGCTGTAGATCTTCTTTTTCTATGATTGATGCCAAAAATGCGTTAATTCCGTGTGTTGTATGGATCTTGGTGTCATGTCAGACATGGAAATGCTTTGGGGGGTGGGGATTTTGAAAGAATGATAGAGAATCTATGTAGTTACAACTAGGTCTGGCTGCCTACAATGAGCAGTGCAAAATTGTGAGTGATTGTCGGGTTGTTTTAGGTTTTATTTTGGTATTTATTAGTAGGCGCTCTCTGTCGCGTGTGTGTGTGTGAGAGAGAGAGATTATCCTTTGCATATGTTGCTTTTTTGTGCAATGTAGGGAATGTTTTTATGTCTACAGGGATAAAATAGAAATAACCCTTCTGTACCCTTTGAAACAAAATCTTAGTAAGTTGATGTTTTCCACACTTGCGTTTAAAAAGGTAGCATGAGGGGAAAGCTAAAGACAAATGGAAAAGATCTATCACATTCCCTAAAAAAAGGCTAAACCCCCTCCCTCTAGCCTGCCAATCAACCGTATGTTAGTTACCTCCGACATCACAGCTGTGTTGCTCTGCAGAAGGTAGAGTTTGGCCCTTGCCAACATCCTTGTTTTGAAATTATGGTTTAACATGTGTTTTTTTCATTAATTATATTAATATATATATATATATATATATATTATTGAATTTTGCTCACTGGTGAAATTCTAATGGTCGTTTGCAAGATCGGACTTTGGAGGTCAATTTTAATCACGGCCTCCTATTGGCTTACCACGATCGAAGCAACATAGGATCGGACTTTTGAAAGTCGATCTTAGTCAAGGCCTCCTATTGGCTTACTAAGATCGAAGCAATACAGGTTTGAACTAATCGGGAATGGGGAGACATGGCGTGTGGCAACGCTCTCTCTCACACCGTCACTGACTCAGTGGATGATGGCAATGGTGCACCAGAGCATGCTTTCGCATTTGGCCTAGATTTAATCTAGGTAAAAAAAAACAAAGCCGATAGAATCCTAGCTCTGCACAGAAGCATGTGCACGGACACAGTGCTGTTGGACCATTGTAGGTCAACTCAGTTTTTCTTTAGGGGATTGTCTGGTACCTAAATTTGAGAGAGGGCTATAAAAAAATTGGTTCCATAAGTCTCATTAAAGATTATGATTATATTCGCGTGTGTGTTTAGTTTGTGAATGCGGAAACTATTTATGAATCAAATTTTGATGCACACTCGGAAAGCAAAATCGGTCCACTTTTTAAGACAAATTAGAGAAAGGGGTTGTCAAGGTTGAGGCTCAAGCTTTTCGAACTTGAAGTGTTGATTCTGCAGGTTTACTGTATATATATGTGATTCATTAACTTCTATGATAAACTGGTATTATAGATGAATTTTGAAGATGATTTTTCTGTTTACATACATTTCAAAACATTATGGTCTATGATGTTAATGCTTATTCTGTTTATAGTGGGAGGAAGACAGACAGCTTCAAGAGGAGTTGAACATGCTGGTGGAGCGACTGACAGAGCCAGACCAAAAACTCTACCCGGCAGCGCTTGAAAGCTTGCGCACTCAGATCCGTGCTTCGACTACGTCCATGACTTCTGTCCCAAAGCTCTCAAATTCTGCGGCAGCATTATGACACGTTAAAAAGGCATCTATGACAAGATTAGGGACGAAGAAACTCAGGTGACCATTGTCTTCTTTTTGCATTTCTTTGTTTTGGTTTGAGTGGGTATGAAAAAAAGCACTTGAAAACATGCCTTTTGATTTTCTTGTGAGATGCGATTGAAATGAACATGTGCATGTGGCTTGCTTAATGCGTGTATTTTTGTACTATTTGTTTACAGGTTGTGAACATTGGCTGATTTTAATTATTTTGTTACAAGCGTTCACTTTTGTTCTCAATGGACAATTACAAGAGACAAAGAAACATTTGTGTGTTTGAGTACATCAAAACAGAAATATAACTACATGAACCCTCCTGATATTAAATAGGGATTTCATTTTACTTTCATAATACGGTTTTTCTCTGTAGATTATGAAGAAATTTTTCAGTTTTATTGAAAACATGTTTGCTTTTTTGTTCAGTATTCTTTTTATTAAATGATCTTTTCATTTTCTTTTTTGCATTTCTTTAGTGTTTCTGTGCAGACATCATCTCAGTCCTTGGAATGACCATGAGTGAAGGACAGAGACAGCCTCAAGTACAGACTGTCCGGTTCAAAGGAAGAGATTGGCTCCTGGGGACATGAATATGTCAGGTTTGTTGCCTGGTCAATTCTTTTTTTATTTTGAGGCACATTACCTTATTACAGTAGTATCTGTCCAAGAACACGCCCTTTGGAAGATCAAAAATTGTGTTGAGGTACGCAAACTGTCGTAGTAGCACACGAAGAAATGCTATGACCATGATTAAAATTTATCTTGCCCCAACCTGTAAATCATGCAATAAATGTCTTATCAGGAATGGGGGACATGTCAGCCTGACAGTGCGCAGTACTAACTTCTAAGAAAGCAAATTGAGTTTTAGATGGAAATGTCTATTTAACAGAGTGTATAAGGATTAACTCCTGTTTAAGATATGGTTATGTTAGGAAGGTGGATACAGATGGGTTTTGGATTGTGCTGTTATTTTATTTCTCATGGAGAGAGAAGAGTACACATAGATGTGCTCACAAGTTTAAAATATCCATGAGTTTCAGATTTTCTATTTATGCGGCATTTACATCGCTGCATGCTGCACATCAATAAATGGTACTCATAGTGCATGCAAAACATTTTCTATTTCCAGTAATGCTGCTCATCAAACACATGAATAACTGTTATCATTAGATCAGCAAAGTTCTTTTCTGACATAATTACATGTTCTTTCTTATATGTTAAAATTTGGTATGTGTAACCTAGATTAAACATTTTTTAAATGTATGATAAAGATAAATCTTTGCGTTAAAGTAATCACTTTCTTTCTTTCTTTATCAGTTCCCATTCTACCTTTTGGTAATCAATTAATTATTAAAATTGGCTGCCATGGTCAAATGACTAATTTGCAAATTAGTTGAGTCTTCTGGTTACTTTGAATATTTCTAAACATTTTTTAGGGACTATTGTATTTGTTTCTAAAGACATTTGAAGGACAGGTGGCTCAAGAATGGCAAGATGTAGATGATAGCAACAAAGAGATGCTAGACAAACTAGTGGTTTTGGCCAAGCTTATTGTCCTACCACATGTCCCACAATGCTGAAGCGGAGGCCTGTGACTTGCTCATTTGAACCTCTTGTCAGATTGTAGACGAGTCTGCTTACAACAGTCTCATTTACCAGGTTAGGTGTCATTGAATTCTCTCATTGGTCAACATAGTCTTTTGTTTTGTGGGAAAACCCACCCCATTCGTCATTGTTCAGTTTGGATTTTGGCCAGAGTTTCTGATTGTCGCATCTTTTATGTCAGTCAGATATCTTCCTGTTGTTAAAATGCTCATTTACAGGCCGTTTGTGTCGAACTTGCTCATGGAGATTGAAAAG
This sequence comes from Doris montereyensis, assembly GCA_037039925.1. Lineage (NCBI taxonomy): Eukaryota > Metazoa > Mollusca > Gastropoda > Nudibranchia > Dorididae > Doris > Doris montereyensis. The sequence goes on from JAXRKP010002013.1 coordinate 48,843, forward strand.
TCCTTGATTTAATTCACCCTTTATTGTACACAAATCTACCCTTTTTAAAGTCCTTGATTTCGTTGTCTCTACGCAAATACTAATCATACCATTTCAAAGTCACTGACTTAAGTTCTCTCATTGGTCTTCCCTATTTCAAAGTCACTGACTTGTCACCCTTAAAACCAAGCACAGGTCTTCCCATTCATCATTGTTCAGTTAAACCAAGTGCAGATCTTCCCTATTTCAAAGTTTCTGACTTAAGTCACCTTAAAATGTCAGGTCTTCCCTATTTCAAAGTCACTGTTGTTAAAACCAAGCACAGGTCTTCCCTATTTCAAAGTCACTGACTTAAGTTTTAAAACCAAGCACAGGTCTTCCCTATTTCAAAGTCCTGATTTAAGTCACCCTTAAAACCAAGCACAGGTCTTCCCTATTTCAAAGTTACTGACTTAAGTCACCCTAAAACCAAGTACTAGATCTTCCATTTCAAAGTCACTGACTTAAGTCACCCATAAAACCAAGCACAGGTCTTCCCTATTTCAAAGTCACTGACTTAAGTCACCCTTAAAACCAAGCACAGGTCTTCCCTATTTCAAAGTCACTGACTTAAGTCACCCTTAAAACCAAGCACAGGTCTTCCCTTTTTCAAAGTCACTGACTTAAGTCACCCTTAAAACCAAGCACAGGTCTTCCTATTTCAAAGTTACTGATTTGTATAGACCACTTTGTCAAGCACAGATCTTTCTTATGTTTAATTTCTTTTCTTGTCTTGTGAAAACGATTTTGCTGTCATTCTTTCTGTGTGATGTTTTATGTGATACTTATTTCTGTTCCATGTCAATGCCTGTCTGGGGTGACACAAATAAAACGAAACCCTTTATTTTCTGAAAAAATTTGCACACAATTTGTCAGAAACGTAAGGGCCAAAGAGCATACACAATTTCAGTGATTGAAATGGAAGGGAAAATTACGAACATGAAATTGCGTGGGATGACAAAAATTAACAAAGCCCTTTGAAATGATGAAAGTGGAATCTTTGGGATTACCTTGGCACCTTGGCCTTTGTCTTGCTGTCTATGGCATGGTAGAGAAAACTGTCTATATTTAATGTTCAACTTTTCACATAGAATAACAGATCTATGTCGTAAAGCAGTGTTTACATCGATGGGTACCAACTGACAGGTTGCAAAATGTATGTTTCGTATTGATGCAAATTCGTTTTTCTTGATGAAGTTGCCAATTTTTTTGGCAGGGGCTACTGGTAGTTTCTATACTTCTTTGTGCTCACTCTTCCATCTGATGGTTTTCTCACAATTTACCCTGAGATCACCACATATGGGGAATGGGGTCAATTTTATTGAAAGCATGATTGTGTCATTCAAACTCGGTCCAAGCTCTGAAATAATGTTCCGCCCTTATCCTGACAGCTGTGTACCGTACGTCCCTGACCCGGAGAACACCGTGCTTCTAAAGTGTGCAGTGAACTTGTACAGACGCTTCAGCAGTACCCACAGGCTCTGCGTTTGGCCATGGCTCTCAACGACATCAAGCTGGTGGAAGAGATATTTTTGGAATGCCCCGATCCGTAAGTCTATCCATCCGCTTTTTGTAAATGTGTCCTGTTGTGTTGACAGGGTCTGCACCTTTTGTGGTAGGAATGAACTGTGGGTGAGCTTCAAATTTGAGTCTAAAGGTCTTTAAGAAGGATTTTTTTTTTAGAGTTTTTATAAGTCCTTGAACTGGTTTGGTTGTCCTCTTCTTCATCTTGACTGGGTCAAAAGTTCTATGAGTATTAAGTAAGAAGTAAAAAGTCCCTTCAGCCCTTGAAGAGTTGTAGCTCATCCCAGTTCCTATGGCGTGAAAGCTGAACAGGTGATAATAATCACTTCCTGCGCCTGATCCTGATCCCATCACAGGTTTTTTTTTTATAGTTTCAAGCTGTTGCTGCTACCCATTTGCATCGTGGTCGATCGGGAAAATATGTGTGTTCATTTTTCTAGAATCCCAACGAAGACAATGTCAGACTAGCATTGGTAGGATTTAAAAGTCAGGCAACCTAACCACTAGTCCCCCTACATCGCAATGATTATTGATAAGAGGAACTAATAAAGAAAATATAGAATAAGGAAAAATTGATTTCAATAGAGTCTTTTGCTACATGGTCTCATACCACCCTTTATGCTGTTACCGTTCCCTGAGAATCTTGTTTCTGATAGAAATTAATCCTTTATAAGATGTTGAAGTTAATTGAATTATATACTTATACTGAGAAAGATAAGTATTTTTTAAGTTACGTCTGTTAACTCCACCTGGAATTAAAAACCTGGTTTCCCCCTTTTTCGCTGGAATTAACTTTTTGGAGCGGTGTGAAATTTCTACCTGAGTATCTAATACTGACAGTAAATATATTGAAATAAGCGACAAGTGAACATATTTGGTATCATATTGAATAGAAATAATTTTCTTATCATTTTAAACAGTGATTTGGGTGATTTACAAGCTTATAGAGTGTGAGGCAAGAGAAAAGGGTGAGTGAAAACACATTGAAACCAAAAGACTTTACCTTCAGCTTTATTCTGATCAAACCTCTTCAAAAGGTTGATTGATGTAAACCAAATGGTTATCATAATGGACTAAATCCAAATAGATTTCAATTGATGTATAATATGAGGGCCTTTGTATGATAAATCTTTCTTGTATGGATATTTAAAAAAAAATTAAACTCAGATAGGAATATAACTTTTTCAGGATTCACGTCGATATTGCGGTTGGATTGAAACGTTAAACAAATGTTTGTCCCATACACCATTTGAAGTGACCCAGTCAATTTCAATTCTGATTCTAGATTCAGATCTATCTGTTCTTGTAGAAATAGGATTCAGTCTAGATCTATTTATTACAGTCATAAAACCAGATTTGGTAGAGGGATGGCAGGATCTAAATCTGGATCAACACTAAGGCTAGGTTGATGGATTCATCACTACTTATCGACTGACTTAGACTATCATCTCCTGATACAAGTCACTGACATCACTATCAACCCCACTGACATTTCTTATTTCATCCATAAGGGCTAACCTGTGTTATATCAAACAGTTGAGTTACTTTGATCTCTCAGCCATTTCTCTCGTTAAATTTTCGTGAAATTTCAAAGTTAACATTTGGAAACGCTTTGGCAAAGTGAAAAGAAAGTAGACCAGAACAGAAGAGTCTAAGAAATGTCTCAAAGCTATATCCCTAACGAAATGAGGTTCTGGGTATCGATAAACAGCTCTTAAAATACGCATGAAGGTAGGAAAATGAATCAACGACTGGCTCGTACTCCCGCAGAATTGAAAAATCGCATCGACGACTGAGTCGTTACCCCCGGTGGAAAGAGATTAGGAGTCTTGATATCACTTTTTCCTGAAATTCATTCTCGAATCTGTGTTTATACTTTAAGTTTTGTTGAATTGACGTTAAATCTCCATTCTAGGTTGATGCAGTAGTCAACTTAGTCTGAGCCAGATTTTGATTTTTTTGTGGGATTTTGTGATAAGGAAATTAAGTAGTTTTTCTTTTTTAGAGTGTAAAGATGCTTTTTTTTTGTAGTGGATGTTTTAGAGATGATTGGAACATTTCTGTAAGCTTCAGTGTTTTCATTTTTCACATTTGCATCTTCAGGCTTGTAAAGAAACAGCTGGCTTACATGTTGGGACGTCAGCAGATTTCCCTAGAGCTATCAGAGTCAATGGATGACAGGGGAAGATCTGAGAGATATCATCGCCAATGGGCAGCTGAATCAACACTTTATTACCCTAGCCAGAGAGGTTGGTCTGTTCGTCGTTTCTTTTATTTTTCAGCAGCAAGTGTTTCATGGGGTTGTTTTTTGGAGGGTGGGTTTTTTTTTTGTGTGTGTGTGTTTATTTGATTGTCTTTTTTATTTCTTTGATTACTGAGCCAAGGTCATGTCTGTGGATTTGTTCCTTTTATCTTCCTTGTATGTTATAATACTAGTTGAAACAGATATCATATTTTCAGACACAGCTTGATTCCTTAGTATCAAATTGTTCTCATCAGATCTTCACCATCATTACCTCCAAACTGCTTTGGTAGTATCCAGCAGGAAAAATTATCAATGGATTTAAGTAATGACTTAATTACATTCTTAAATTTTTGTGTTGCCAATGACAATGTGTTCCATTTTACTCACAGTTGGACATCATGGATCCTAAACTGCCAGAGGACATCTACAAAACTCATCTAGAGCCCAACCGTGAGTGAAGAGATTTTCCCTAGTTTTACATCTTCTCTATTGAAATTTTGAAATCTTTAGCTTTTTACTCTGTAAACAGACATTATCTGATGGTGGTAGGAAAGCCATGTTTGATCGCAAGGTTATTCATCCACTTTTAAGTATTGCCATTTTTTTAAAATGATGCTTTTGGTTGACAGTTTTCATGCTGTTACTCTGATGTAAATAAAAGATTTGCAATGTAAAATCTAAAATAAGCGGCTTTTATGCTTGGTAGTTCTTTAACATTAAATTTGTAGACAATATATTGTTACCTTTGTGTTGTCGTTCAAAGGTAACTCGATAGGACCGAGTAACTTGGACTCTGCCCGTCAAAACCTTGCCTCCTCATTCGTCAATGGATTGGTCAATGCAGCTTTTGGCACAGACAAACTGATAACAACAGAAGATGGACACAAATGGCTCTACAAAAACAAAGAACACGGTAAGACTTCCGTCCACCACTTGTCTGGTCTTGGGTTGTTTGCTATGAAATGCAGAGCGTTTTCTCTCCCAAATTTCAGAGTTACACTCACCATTTGGATTTGTTCTCATCCAACTTTTTATTTGATGATAATGGATGGGATATGTCTGATAAAGAAATAAGCCAAATCGTTAATTCATCCATTGACACCTCAGTATTTTTATCCACAAAATATTTGTCACAAACATCAGTCCAGTTTTGGCTACATTACCTGGTCTGATGTGATTTTGTTTGCAGTTGTTGATAAGATTTTGTGTTTGATTCCAGGTATGCTGAGTGCCACTGCTTCTCTGGGCCTCATTTTATTGTGGGATGTGGACGGAGGTCTGGCTCAGATTGACAAATTCCTGTACTCGTCTGAAGACCACATCAAGGTAATACAGTAAACAAATTTATTAACGCATTACTCATGTGTCCTTCTATCTCAACTTCGAAATCTAAGCTGCAACTGTAGCCATGCCAAGGACCTACCCACCACCACCACTACTGAGTGTTCTCGCATTTGACTTTTCTTTTGTAGAAGCCAATCCACGTTTCCGTTGACCATATCCACTTTTTCTACTTTGTATACATCTTGTGTTAACGTTAGTCCTCAAATGGCGCTAAATTTTGATGAAATGTGTTCCGAAAATGAGCAGACCGTGAGACAAATTGCTGGATGAATGAGCTTTGACAATGAGGTTAGTATGGAAGAAATAAATGCCTTAAGAGTCTTGACTGGATTATACCGATTCAGATAATAATTCATTTGGAAATGACAATGCGAGTAATGATATCATGCCATCACCTAGATCTAGATCTAGCTTTGTCATAATTATGTTGCAAGTTTATCTCAATTCATGTTATTTTTCGATCACTAGGAGAGGAAAAATGTCAGGTCAGGCCATTACGGCCCATTGAGCCGAAACTTATCCCATTTTCCATAGCGAGAAACAAAACAAATGATGCTAATCACCTCCTGGACATGACGCTACTCTGTTGCAGATTTTTACTCCCAAGCTGGTGCTGGTATCCATTTGCAACTAGGTTGAGTGGGGTTCAAGTGTATTAAGTATCTTTCCCAAAAACACAATGTTGGATCTACCTTTGAGAGGATTCGAACCCTGGGACCTCATGATCCCGAGTCTGGCGACCTAACTAGGCCACCGATGTCCCTATTTTGGGGTTATTAAAGGGCTCTGCCTCGTCTTCCATTTTCGTTTTATTCATTTTATTTTTTAGTGATTTCATTGAGTTTGCTGTATATAGAGTGAACTAAAAATTAATATCATTTCAAGGGGTAATATATGTCTGTGTGAAGTTTTGTGCACAAAAGTATGTCTGGAGCAAATATATTGAGACTTTATGAACAGGTGTACAGTTTTCCCATGAAAGCGATGAGGGTTTTGATCCTGGAGTAATGTTTACATAGTATGGGCTTGGTCACTTTGGTTTTAACTAGCCGTTTGGCTCTCCATTGGTTAGAAGAAATGTGCCATTTCTTAGTTTCATCTTTTTCTTCCTCCCTTCCCTTGTCCCCAGGCTGGAGCTCTGCTGGCCTGTGGCATCGTCAATTCTGGTGTTCGCAATGAGTGCGACCCTGCCCTGGCACTCCTTTGTGACCATGTGATGCACACCAACGCCTTCATGAGAATCGGAGCCATCAGCGGAGGTATGCAATGTTTTTTCTTTCTTTTTGATGAGATAAGATTGGGGGGGGGGGGGGGGGGGGGGGGGGGGGGGGGGGATGTCACGATCTCATGACTACAACTTCACATGATATTTGATTTGCCTTAAAGTCACATCAAGATTTATCTGATATTTTACTCTGCTGGCTCATTCTTACGTTTAAAGTAGTTCCTTTCGGTGGGCGGTGGACAAACCCTTCTTGCCAGTGCCCATTCTCCTCTGATGGAGCGGGGAAAGGCACTGTGTGTGTGTGTGTGTGTGTGCCATTTTACTTTCTTGTTTCATCGCAATTCATTCCCTCTCACAACATGAAAGGATCGGATGGTAAATTAGAAGGAAGCAATGCGGTGAAAAAGGGAGTGGAAAGAATAATTTTGTTGTGTCAGAATGGCAAAAACTGGGATTCCACTGTGCAGTCTTGCACAGACAACTTTGTTCCCTAAGGGGCGGGGATACATGTTCATACCGGGCATACGACCAGGTTGGTGCCGATAAAATCTACGTCACGGTTATTGATTTCTGTTCACCTACACATGACTCAGACATGTTGTGGATTCTCAAAAATTGAACAGATACCCGTTTTTGTGCATACCTATTTACCAAGATCAGTCAAAAGAATAGAAGTGGATGAGAAAGTGATATCTCTAACTGTACCAAAGCTTTTAAATGAAAATCACAACAGAAAGCATGTAGTTGTATTATTTACGAACTGCTCTTAACCTTTTTAGTCTGAAAACTACTGACATGTTCGTTGTGGAAATAGACCTTCACACCTTCAATAGATGTCTCAGGATGACCTTTCACCTGTTTTGATTCCCTCTCTGTGGTTGAACAGTTCCATTGTGGCTAGCGTTTATGAGCGTTTCATTCCTCGGGATAATCAAAGTTAAATCCCCTCTATTAATCTTAATCGATCCGACAGAAACAATGAAGTTTGTGACCAGTTGGTCTAGGCAGCTTGAATCACCGCTGCATTGATGTGATTTCATTTGATTTCTGTTAAGCCGCCTGCAACGCATTCTTCTTTTGGTGTTTGTTCCACTTTGGTCAAAGGGCAAAGGACCCCCCCCCCCCACCCACCTATCACTACTATAGATTTAATTACATCACAGCAGGTGACCGTTCCAGCTACCCCAATTCGACAATACCTAACGTAGCACTATTAGCACGTTGAGTTGTCATTTCTGACGGGGGTCCATCAAATTTGTTCTTTTTTCTCGATGGTTTGAAGACATATTTGAATTGAGGGGGTCACGATTAGGATTAACCAGTTCAAATATATAGACAAAATTCAGGTGTTTGTTTTATATTTGGAATAGCTGGGAATTTGGTCGAAACAGAATTTGTATAAGTGGGTCAGACTGTATTTAATGTCTGATGAAACAATGCTTGTTTACCAATCAGCATGTCTAAAATAGGATTAATTTCTCCACAGACTTGGCCTGGCTTACGCTGGATCAGACAGAGAGGATGTTCTCAGTCTTATCCTTCCTGTTCTTGGAGATTCCAAAGCCAACATGGAGGTAACTGTCTCAATTGAATGTTGTCTCACACATACGTCTTCCATACTCTGTATTTTCCTAAACACTGATTTGCCAATTGTTTGGCTGCTGTCATTTTTATGGACAAATTTCACCCGTTCAGTTGCCAGTGAGGAATTTCAAACCATATTAAATTAAAAGAGAAATACTAACTGATGGACGGCTGGCAAAGGTGACTGGTAGGTTCCTTTCTTTCCTTTGACTCTTTCTCATGCCTTTCATCTTGCATTCCATTTAATTCACCCTGAGATCACCGCATACGATGAAGGGGTTAAATTCTAAAGAAACAAATTATGGTTAGTCTCATCATTCAGATATTTTTTATTGAGCAAAAAGTTTATAATGCAGATAACAAGCTAGACAACCAGACTTATAGCCTACAAGAATTTAATTGACAGAATTGAAAAATGTTGCTGGGTCTATAAGAGCGTTAGATCTACTGATGACCATGATCAGTTGGATGAAAGGAATAATGGTGTTGTTGGATGTCTCTGTGTTAAAGGAAGATGGAGTACTAAAGGTTTAGGATGCTGAAGTAAACAGATCAACTTTCATTTACATGATTATGATAGGCATGTGACAACGGTAGGTCCTCTTCTTTCCTTTCGCTTCTTCACATGTCTTTCATCTTGCTGTTTCCCCTTAACGCATTCCGAGATCACCATGTATGGTGGACAGGATAAATTGTAATGAAATAAACAAGACCGTTATTTTGGCCCATATTTTATGCTGTTATTTTGTTTTGTTGTTGCCTGACTATTACTATGCCAAAGTTTCAGTCCTATGAAACGATACTCAAGAAGTTGAGACCGCACACTGCGCATACAATGTGTGTCAGAATAAATTTTATTGGGAAAACTACTGACTAAGCCAGAGAACAGAGCTGTACAAAGTCTTGTTTTTTTGTATGGTTCACTGAAAGTATGTTTCTTTGTTGTTTTTCTTTGACGGGATAGTTTTGGCAACTTACAAAGACTTGTTTCATGACTAATTTACTCCCTAGGTGATTGGCAATGCGGCCTGCATGCGGCATGATCTCCGTTGGCACCTGTAACGGGGAAGTGACCTCTACCATCCTGCAGACTATGATGGAAAGACCAGAAAGTGACCTGAAGGATACATTTGCCCGCTACCTGGCTCTGGGACTGGCCTTAACTTATCTCGGTAAATAGTTTATCTTTCTGTCTCCATGGTAACTGTCTTATCTACAGTATACAGGGGGTTTGATAAATGAATTTATTGGCTATAAGAACTTTCGAATATAAAAATTGAAATTTAAAAAAAAGGTGTAAAATGATGTAGATTGAAAATTTCCATTTTGTCTTCTTCTTTTTTTAAACATGTTTTTTTTAAAATCCACCTTTGGTGTATACAAAGGGCTCTCATTACAAACGTGATAGATCCAAATGTCTCAAAATGAAGAAACGCAAAGAATAGTGTGTTCGTGATTTGTCAAATAGAATTTTAGAGAGGAGAACTAGATTTTGAGAAAAATGCAAAGAAAGAAATCAGATGAAAATAACGTAAAATAAGATGCTTCAGACGGGTTGCCCTTCTTGTAGCAGCCCCTTACTCTTTCGACAGTCTGGCATTGTTCCTAACGTAAAGAGAATTGTAAATCTAGGTTTAGATGTGAATTGTTGTGCAAATAGACATCATAATGACCATTTTTTTTGTTTTATTCCTCCATTCCTATACTTGGGCACATGTGTACAAAAAAACTGGCTGGCAACGCTGGCCCTCCACTTCTTACACCACTCAGCACTCGTCAAATCGGCATGCTGCGTTGTCGACAGACAAGCAAAACTAATGTTGCCAGAATGGGCCATTTAGTGCCACATAATACAGGTTTTATGTGCCCTCTTCTCAGTCAATGTTAGGGTATTGAAGTCAATTTTGACTGATTTTACCTACCCTTGCCCACAAAATATTTTGTAACAAAAGAATTATACGTCATATGGACATTTTTCTGCCATAAACTTGTAGATATATGATCGTTCTACCCGAATATGTAAAGAACGGGAAATCGCCATTTTGGTCCTAAACTTGCAATCCAGGTGAAACTCAATAAGTTCCATAAAATTTGTAGTGAAGACATGATAGATACCTAAATCAATAATATTTCATCCCTTTGGACGTTTCAGACCCTTATGTGATCTATAAGCAAGTGGATATGCCTGAAGGAAGAAACCTCTTCTTTTTTAAAAATTATGTTTAACTTAATTCATTCCCGCTATAAAAGTGGCAATCTCATTTAGCACTTTTCATTTTTTGTGTAGATATCAAATACTTGTATCTTTTGAGAAGCGATCGCTCGTGATGAAATTATTGACGTTCTTTGTCACCATCAGGCAAGCAAGACGCAGTGGAAGCTACCTTGATGGCACTGGAGGTCATCAGTGAACCCCTCAAGTCCATGGCCACTATGTTGGTTGACGTATGTGCCTACGCCGGCACTGGAAACGTACTCAAGATCCAGCACTTGCTTCACGTCTGCTCTGAACACGACGAGTCTAAAGATGCTGACAACAATGAGAAGAAGGAAGACAAGAACAAGAAAAGGACAAAGAGGACAAGAAAAAAGAGGAAGAAAAAGCCACGGGTCCAAATTTGTCGACTCAGCAAGGTGATTGCAAGCAGTGAAATCTTCTTTGGGGGGGGGGGGTCGAGTGGGTCTGTTTTGTTACTTTGAGACACATTGTGACAATGCTGTTCTAAAGATATGATTGTGTTAGAGCGTGGAATGGAATTGATTTGTTTAGGGGTGTTATTTATATGTTTGATTAAAATAGATGTGTGTTGGGGGGGGGATGTTGCTTACAAATAAAACAGGTTTATAATTCATTTTCTTTTCAGAAGTATTTTTTCTTGTTTTTTATGTTGTGATAGTTTTGTTACTTTGAGACACATTGTGGCAATGCTGTTCTAAAGATATGATTGTGTTAGAGCGTGGAAGGAATTGATTTGTTTAGGGGTGTTATTTATATGTTTGATTAAAATAGATGTGTGTTGGGGGGGATGTTGCTTACAAATAAAACAGGTTCATAATTCATTTTCTTTTCAGAAGTATTTTTTCTTGTTTTTTATGTTGTGATAGTTACTGCCAGACTATGTTTGAATTGAAATACGGCAGTTTTCAGTCTCCATTTTTTTGCCCATCAGGAATTGCTGTGCTAGGCATCGGTCTCATTGCCATGGGAGAAGAAGTGGGTTGTGAAATGTCATTCCGTTCCTTTGGCCATCTGTTGCGCTACGGGAGCTGCCCATCCGCCGTGCCGTGCCACTGGCCTTGGCGCTGATCTCTGTCTCCAACCCCAAGCTCAACATCCTGGACACGCTCAGCAAGTTTTCCCACGACAGCGACCCGGAAGTGGCTCACAACGCCATCATTTCTATGGGTATCGTCGGTGCAGGTTAGTTTTTCCGCCATGTCTTTGGGTGTCTTGGGCGTCGCACATCTTCGTGTGATCATGACATTTTTGTGTAGACAGTAAAAGGTACAATAGAAAGATGCAGATATTTTCATTTTTGTATAAAACACCCCACACACAACAAAGGTCTATGAACACACATGTTCAAAAGTAAATTTTTGTGTTTTGTTTTTTGTAAATTTGTCTTGCTTCCACCATTTTTTTTGTTTTTTTTGTTTAAGTGGATGGGGATACTTTTTTTTCTATACAATTTTAACATTTCTAATTAATAGAAGCCATTATAATGTTGTTGGAAAGAAAGACTTGATGGAAGGTCTCCTGTTATACTTTATCTTTCTTCTCTACAATCTTTAGTTTTCTATTTACTATAAGAAAATATTATCGTTGAAAAGAACGTCTCGAAAGTTTCCAAAATTTATCTCTACCTCCATGCAGGCACCAACAATGCTCGTCTGGCAGCCATGCTTCGTCAGTTGGCCGTCTACCACAGCAAAGATCCCAACAATCTCTTCATGGTACGCCTGGCACAAGGGCTGACTCACCTCGGCAAGGGCACCTTGACCTTGAGTCCATACCACAGCGACCGCACCCTCATGTCACCTGTAGCAGTTGCAGGCCTGTTGGGAGCTCTCGCCTCCTGTCTGGACGTTAAGAACAGTAAGAAAGCGCAACAGTTTCATTACAACTTTTGCCACAAGCAGACTTTGAGAATTTAAATCCCTTTGAAAATGTTTAGCATGTAACCAGCCAGGATTAACTTTGTCCTTTAGTTACGATTGGAAATTCAATGACAGGTGGTTACCTAATACTGCCTTATGTGTCTAAAATCTCACAATTTTTTAAACAATAGTTTTCAATCTGGCAGGTTCAATAAGCGTGTTTATGCTGCTTTCTTTTCATGCTTAGTGTAACTAATTTTAGTCATTATGACAAAGCACTGATTTTTCTTGTCGCCCATGACAATGACACTTTTTGCTAATAATTTTCATTATATAAATTATGTTTTCACCACCCATACATATGATTTCATAGACCATCTTTCCATTGTATGGTGTTTCAGTCATCCTGGGTAAATGTCACTACATGCTGTACAATCTGGTATCTGCCATGCAGCCACGCATGTTGGTTACGTTTGATGAGCATCTCAGGCCACTGCCCACAACTGTCCGAGTTGGTCAGGTGATTGCCCCTTTTGACTTCTGACTTGTAGTTCATTTCGATGGCACAAGAGCTTTAATGTGCTTTACAATACGATTGTCATAAACATTTATCTAGAGATGGAAGAGGGTTAGAAATTAACAAACTGTTGGGATAGAAAATGTACTTGGACTCGTGTGAACATGCAGTGTACAAATTATCAGATAAAGCGGTAATATCAAAGAAGTTTGAATGAACTAATTGTAAGCATTTGCATGCAGTGAAAGAAATGAAATAAAATGATGAATCTAATGTATAAAATATAATGTAATATTGGACAGTTAAGAATGTGCCCGATTAAAAAGTACAGCCTTCGAATTCTTTTTGAATGATGTACAAGACTTACTATTTCTTGATTCTAAAGGGAGATTATCCCATATTTTGGAGCCTTGAAAGTTGAATTATCTTTTGCAGTAATTTTTCAGTTTTGCTTTGGAGTCATTAGGGAAATCATACTTTTTTGATATACGGGTGCGTTTGGGTTCATAAACATGCAATAATCGTTGTCAGTCAAATCAAATGTGCGAGTCCAGCCAATGTGGTGTTGGTGGTTGAGGCAACTTTCATAGAGTTATCACATGCTTGTCAAGTAGAAATGGATGGCCATTGGCTACATAAACTTATGTCCACTTCCCAGCGGTCTGCCTACTGACATGATATTTCAATCTCTCAAGGGATGTGATATAACTATAAATCACTATATAAGATCTATCTTGTCATTGACCATTTTCTACTTTTTATCTTAATGTGTGCAGGCCGTGGATGTTGTAGGCCAGGCGGGCAAGCCAAAGACCATCACAGGCTTCCAGACTCACACCACTCCCGTCCTTTTGGCGCACGGAGAGAGAGCTGAACTGGCAACGGAAGAATGTATCCTTTTTAGCCATTTTGATACTTGTTAGCAAACGCCAAAGCGTTCAGATGAAATCATGCATACCTAATGGACCAAAATTTTACTGAAGATGTTAAAAAAAATTATTGTGCTAAATGCATAACAACAAACATATTGTTTTCAAATGTCCTAACTAAAATACGATGTTTTTATCAACTCTGATATTTTGATCAAATGAAGTGGGCGGTTA
>JAXRKP010002013.1:70000-72500 GCA_037039925.1 Doris montereyensis
GCTTTATCTTGCCCTCACACGCGCAGTCACACTCTACACAAACGCTGATAACTACACATTTTAATGTTCGATAATAATTAGTTCATGACTGGACGACGCCTGTCTGTCAGCCACTTACCCGTATCTGTGTTTTTGGCCGTGACACTCCAGTGACTTCTGTCAAGCCTTGACCAGGCTGGACACACACACACACACACACACACACACATATATACACACCCACAACGATACAACTAACTTACTACATGTATAAGTAAGATAAAGCAATCGAAGATAAAGCAAAGTACTGACCCACATTATGCCCTCAATGCTACTTCTACTTCTACTTCTAGTCTGTCCTGACCTGACTCATCGCTCGTCTTATCGACAATCCGTAGCGTTTGTTTCTGTCCTCGTTTCATACTCAGTTTCAACAGCCCTCACTTAAAGTTTGGGAGTTCGGACCAACCGCGGGTTGTGGACTACAATTTTGGAGTGCACTGGTGGATGGCAATAGATTGATAGAATGACTATGACATGACGAACGGTTGGGTTGACTTCTGTTGACTCTACCTACGGTGAAGAAAGAAAGTATCATAACTTACGAAATAGTTTAAATGCTCATATGGCGAACATATTCGGTACTAGTTCTGATGTATGCCAATCATAATAATCTAATTGTATTGTTGATTAGGCCATCATTTTCAGGCGTAAATATAGAGAAAATGGTTGCCGTTTGAAGGGTTCCCATGAATTCAAACGACCCAGGTCCCAATCTCAGACTTAGTCGATCTGTAAGTAGTGTCAGTCAGGCCAACATCTATTGGATACCATTAATAATAATGTTTATTAGCCATAAAATAAAGGTTATTAATGGTATAATATATACCGAAACCTCGTTATACCACTATTTTCGCTTACCGCCAGCTTTTTTTTTACCATGGTACGAATCTGATACTATAGAAAACCAATTAAATAACTCGTTATACCGCCATGTATGTCTTAGTACTCTAACACTTACAGAAATGACACTGACACTAGTGACACAAGTCTTCTTCTTTATTGTATAATTGCTGAGTTGAAGGATAGGCCTGTATCGTTTCTAAACAATTCGTATAAATTCAAAGAATCGATACTAAGCTTATATGCTCCTACTTGTGTGAACTCGTATTATACGATGTACTGACACTAGTCACTCACTTACTACATCAATACTTTTAAATAGGACTACCGGTAAGAGGAACAGGCACGATTTTGTTTTCACTAAGGCTTCAATACGAAAACATAAAAAACTAATCACGATAAGGATTTTTTTTTATTAATTTAATGCATCTGTGAGGAACTTTTTAATAATAACAGAATCGGTTATGAATTTTCTTAATTTTTGAAAAAATGTTGGTTTTATTTTCTTTTGTTTCTTTCTGGGGATTTTTTTGGTGTTTTATTTGGGTGGGATGGGGGTGTGGGGGAAGGGTTACCACGCATTGATCCTCTATTTTATTTATTCATCTCCAAGTTTGGCACCAAGGCCACGAGAGATGAATAGCACACCTAAACTTAGTCAAGTAGACACACTCCCAAGAGTTTTTCTAGCCACTATTCTTCTACATGTTTTTAGATTAAAGATCTAGATCTATCTTGAATCTTAGTCTCTTTTCTTCTTTTTTTTTTTTCTTCTTTTGTTTCTCTCTCTCTGTCTCTCTCTCTCTCTCTCTCTCTCTCTCTCTCTCTCTCTCTCTCTCTCTCTCTCTCTCTCTCTCTCTCTCTCTCTCTCTCTCTCTCTCTCTCTCTCTCTCTCTCTCTCTCTCTCTCTCTCTCTCTCTATATCTATATATATATATATATATATATATATATATATATATATATATATATATATATATATATATATATATATAATATATTGTTTTGTTTTTTTTTTGTTTTGGATTTTTAATTCTTCAAACTTTATCAATGCATCTCTCTATCTAAGTCAACTTTCTTTGAATAAATATGATCACAACTATACATTAAAGGGCAAACAGAAAATGACATCCATTAGGAGGAATCGGCAATCAAACTATGGCATATTGATATTTATCTGAGAATTACAAAACATAAAGAGAATGTTAGCTTGAAAAGGTATTATGCATATTATTGGCTATATATATAATACAAGTCATGGGCTCCAGAACTTGTTTCGACTCTGATTTGCTTTTATAGATTATAGATTCAATTATTCAAAGATCAAATTTTTAAGATGAGATAGTATTAATAGTAATGTCAGAATATTCTGCACGTGGTCTCTATATAATGATAATGATGATGATGATGATAATAATCACAATAACGATCCCGATAACGATAAATGATGATGATAATAATAATAATAATAATAATAATAATAATAATAATAATAATAATAATAATAATAATAATAATAATAATAATAATAATAATAATAATAATAATAATAATAATAATAATGCATGTATTGAGCGCCTCCCATCCACCGAAATGCTCGATGGCGTTTTGCAGTAAA
>JAXRKP010002014.1:0-2500 GCA_037039925.1 Doris montereyensis
ACCTTATATTAATTTTTGTGTAGAAACTATCATACCTAAGAAAAATATTAAAATGTTGAGCAATAATAAGCCAAGGGTTACTATTAAAATAAAAGAGCTCTTAAACAAACAAACAAAAGCTTTTCAGGCGAATGATAAAACTGAGCGTCGTATAGTCCAAAAGGAATTTAAAAAAAAGGGTCATTGAAATAGGTAAAAAAAGTATAAAAAGTAGGATTGAATTTTAATTAATGTTTATGAGTAAAGTCTGGAGAGTATGCATATGAAGAGTGGGTCTCAGCATAAAAATCCATAAGTGGTGTCTGATTCTGTGTCATATCCTAATGATTTAAATAATTTTTATGCAACGTTTTGATTGTCATGATTTCAGTGAGGAAAAAAGAAAATATTAAAAAGAAACTAACAGGGATGAATGTTAACAAAAGTGAATATATTGTCATAACTGAAAAGTCTGTAAAAACACCATGAAAGGTTAACCCAAATAAGGCAAATGGCCCCGGTGGTGTTCAGCCCCAAAGTCCTTAAAACATTACGCTGATCAGCTGAGTTCTGTTTTCTGCTACATTTGTAATGTCATGGTCTCAAGTGTGTCATCCCAAGTATTTGGAAAACCTCTGTGCCTTATTAGCCCCAAAAAAAAAACTTTTACCAGCATGAATGACCTCCGCCCCATAGCATTAACAGCATATCTATGAAAATATTTGAAAAAGTAATTCTTTGCACATTACAAATCTTAGTTAGCAACGGCTGGATCCTTTGCAGTTTGCATGTAGGAAACATAGATCTGTTGATGATGCTTTATTGCATTTATTAAATTCCATTACTCATCTTGAGAATAAAGGCATATCTATCTGAATTATGTTTTACGATTTTCTGGTATTTAACACCATCCAATCACACATACTCGCTGAAAAACTCCTTAAAGTGAACGTCAACGCTAACATCGTGCTTTAGTTTTAGGTTACCTCAGCAGATAGCGTTCATCTTTCCCCTTTCTCTTAGAAAATCAAACCAAGCCTCCCGTTGACCTAACTTCGACTGCATTATATACTAATACTGGTGCTCCCAGGGTGCAGTATTATCCCCATTTCTCTTCTCCTGTACACCGCAGACAGCAGACTCAAACATGACGTCGTCATAGACAGATATGCGGACGATACTGGGGAAATCGGACTTATAATTAATGACAGCGACAATAATTATTTAAGTGAAGTAGACAATTTGTGAGCTGGTACGACCAAAAACTACCTGGAATTATATGTTTCAAAACTGATAATTGATTTCCGGAGAAATAAAATTGAACCCTCCCAGTCACCGCGAGCACAGAGCTACAAGTATTTATGAATAATTATCGATAACACATTGAATTGGACTGAAAACAGACAACATCATGAAAAAGCGACACACGGCTTTACTGCATAGAAAGCAGATCTCTTCATGTTGATACACACCTAGTACAAATGTTCTATTCGTCAGTTATATGTTAGATTGTTGACCTTTGGGCTTCAATTGGGGTGGGATTTGATAGGAGGAGATTTGACAGGGTGATCAGAAAGGCAGGCGGGCTGATTGGGAACACATGACTCATTTGACAGTTTATGAACGACGCATGACCGAAAAAAAAACTGACATCACTGATGCTTGAAACTCACCCACTTCGTGCAGACATTGACTGTCTAAAAACAATTAAAGTGGTAGGTTCAGAGTCCCAAGGCCGTCAGCAGTCAAGATTTAACAAAACAGATGGACGTAGGGGTTGGACATCGATGAATGAGCTTCGATAAGGCATGTGTATGTGGGTTGGTTGAGATGCAATTGTGTGTGTGTGTGGGGGGGGGAGGGGGGAGTCAGATGAGGATTGTGTTGTATCACCGCATCTATGTGATCTATTTATCAAAACAAAAGGATGTGGGGGGGGAGAATTGGAAATGGATAAGATGAGCTTTGACAAGTGTGTGCGTAGGGTGGGTTGGGAGGTGTTGTGATGGGTAGAGGTTAGAGTCAGATATTGTTGTATATCCTAGGCATTTATATGATGTGTTATCACAAAAACAAGTGGACGTGGGGATGATGAGCATGGATGAATGAGCTTTGACCGAGGGCGTGTGTGACGAGGTCAGTTGTGTAATGCGTGTGTGGGGAGGCTGTGGGAGGGCTCGATTGAGGTTGTATATTTTACATTAATGTGATGTATTTGTCATACTAATACTCTTATTATATTGCTGCATTAATGTTTAGCAATTTTAATAATGAATCAATATATCATGATTTTTAAACTTATTTATGCCTTTTTAGATCGTTGAAAAGTATAGGCCATCAACAAATAATCTCCAATCACTTCTCTCCTGGGCCAGCCTCTCCATACATTTCCATGTTTGTCCCGTCTTCTTCATCTCTCCCTCCAGTTCTCTTCTCCATGTAGCCTTTGGCTGACCCCTCGATCTTTTACCCTGTGGGTTCCATGTTAAACTCTGTCTTGTTATTGAGTTGGGGTCCTTTC
>JAXRKP010002014.1:7500-20000 GCA_037039925.1 Doris montereyensis
GTTTATTTAAATACACCAATGTGTCCCACTACTGAACTCCTCCCTACTTTTGTTCTCCTCTTTTATCTTATCGTTTTCCTCTTCAATTTTGTCAGCTATATCGTCTTTGTCTTCTTCGTCGTCATCTTCTTCTTCATCTTCGTCTTCTTCTTTGTCGCGGCACCGTCTTTTTCGCCTTCTTCATCGTATTCGATGACTTTTTGACACTTCTTTGTATTCGATGACTTTTCTGCCTTCTTTATCGTCTTTCTTACCCCTTGCCTTCTTCATCGTATTCGATGACTTTTGACACTTTTGTCTTTCTTTGCCTTCTTTCGTATTCGATATTGACACTTTTATCTTTCATTGCCTTCATCGTATTCGATGACTTTTGACACTTTTATCTTTCTTATTGCCTTCTTTCATCGTATTCGATGACTTTTGACACTTTTGTCTTTCTTATTGTCTTCTTCTTCATCGATGACTTTTCGTATTGCCTTCTTCATCGTATTTTTATTCTTCTTCTTCATCCTTCTTCGTTTTCGTCTTTATCTTTTTATTATTATTCTTCTTCATTTTCAATCTTGTTCTGCTGGTGCTGCTGTATAATAATTGATTATATGCTATTATAATTATATTCGTAGGAGAAATAGTGAATCCTTTGCTGAGAAACGTAGATCTCGATGCGTGATTGGTTGTGTTGTGAGTAATCTGCGGCAAATATTGGCGTTTCTGCTTTTCCTTCCTATGATTCACCATGTCTCTTTTAGATCTAGATCTAGAGTCTAGATCAGAATGTAGAAAGAATCAGCGGATGTGTGATGTGAGTAGATCTGATCTAGAGCTAGCTACTTCGTTACAGTTAGATCTAAATCTGCATGTATATCATATTCAGTTTAGATCCAAAATCTACAGCATAAAATTAAAATCTAGATCTACATCTCGATCTAGCCTCTAGATTTGATTTGATTTGATTTAATCAAATGTAGATCCTAGATCAGAACCGAATGTGATATTATTATTATTATTATTATTATTATTATTATTATTATTATTATTATTATTATTATTATTATTATTATTATTATTATTATTATTAATATTATTATTATTATTATTATTATTATTATTATTATTATTATTATTATTATTATTATTATTATTATTATTATTATTATTATTATTATTATTATTATTATTATTATTATTATTATTATTATTATTATTATTATTATTATTATTATTATTATTATTATTATTATTATTATTATTATTATTATAATTATTATTATTATTATAAAGAGAAGTGGCGTCGGTGGCGAGTGGTTAGGCTGCCGGACCATGGGGTCCTGGGTTTGAATCCTGACAACACCAGGCCCCACGTTGTGTTCCATGGAAAATAGACTTAACACGTGTTTCCACCACCATACCCAGGAGCAAAGTGGGTACAGGCCTGAGCCTCCATTAAGGAGACTTGGGTACCGGCCCCAGCGTGACAAAGTCCTGCGTGGGTACAGGCACCAGCGTGACGGTAAAACCCTGCGTGGGTATAGGCTGCCAGCGTGACGGTAAAACCCTGCGTGGGTATAGGCACCAGCGTGACAGTAAAACCCTGCGTGGGTATAGGCACCAGCGTGACAGTAAAAAACCAGCGTGTGTAAAACCTGGTGGGTATAGGCACCAGCGTGACAGTAGTAAAACCCTGCGTGGGTATAGGCACCAGCGTGACAGTAAAAACCTGCGTGGGTATAGGCACCAGCGTGACAGTAAAACCCTGCGTGGGTATAGGCACCAGCGTGACGGTAAAAACCTGCGTGGGTAAACCCTGTGTAAAAACCTGCGTGGGTATAGGCACCAGCGTGACAGTAAAAACCTGCGTGGGTATAGGCACCAGCGTGACAGTAAAAACCTGCGTGGGTATAGGCACCAGCGTGACAGTAAAACCCTGCGTGGGTATAGGCACCAGCGTGACAGTAAAACCCTGCGTGGTATAGGCACCAGCGTGACAGTAAAACCCTGCGGGTATAGGCACCAGCGTGACAGTAAAAACCTGCGTGGGTATAGGCACCAGCGTGACAGTAAAAACCTGCGTGGGTATAGGCACCAGCGTGACAGTAAAAACCTGCGTGGGTATAGGCACCAGCGTGACAGTAAAAACCTGCGTGGGTATAGGCACCAGCGTGACAGTAAAAACCTGCGTGGGTATAGGCACCAGCGTGACAGTAAAAACCTGCGTGGGTATGGGCATAGGCAGTAAAAAACCTGCGTGGGTATAGGCACCAGCGTGACAGTAAAAACCTGCGTGGGTATAGGCACCAGCGTGACAGTAAAAACCTGCGTGGGTATAGGCACCAGCGTGACAGTAAAAACCTGCGTGGGTATAGGCACCAGCGTGACAGTAAAAACCTGCGTGGGTATAGGCACCAGCGTGACAGTAAAAACCTGCGTGGGTATAGGCACCAGCGTGACAGTAAAACCCCTGCGTGGGTATAGGCACCAGCGTGACAGTAAAACCCTGCGTGGGTATAGGCACCAGCGTGACAGTAAAACCCTGCGTGGGTATAGGCACCAGCGTGACAGTAAAAAACCTGCGTGGGTATAGGCACCAGAGTGACAGTAAAACCCTGCGTGGGTATAGGCACCAGCGTGACAGTAAAACCCTGCGTGGGTATAGGCACCAGCGTGACAGTAAAAACCTGCGTGGGTATAGGCACCAGCGTGACAGTAAAAACCTGCGTGGGTATAGGCACCAGCGTGACAGTAAAACCCTGCGTGGGTATAGGCACCAGCGTGACAGTAAAAACCTGCGTGGGTATAGGCACCAGCGTGACAGTAAAAACCTGCGTGGGTATAGGCACCAGCGTGACAGTAAAACCCTGCGTGGGTATAGGCACCAGCGTGCAGTAAAATCCTGCGTGAGTATAGGCACCAGCGTGACAGTAAAACCCTGCGTGGGTATAGGCACCAGCGTGACAGTAAAACCCTGCGTGGGTATAGGCACCAGCGTGACAGTAAAACCCTGCGTGGGTATAGGCACCAGCGTGACAGTAAAAACCTGCGTGGGTATAGGCACCAGCGTGACAGTAAAAACCTGCGTGGGTATAGGCACCAGCGTGACAGTAAAAACCTGCGTGGTATAGGCACCAGCGTGTAGTAAAAACCTGCGTGGGTATAGGCACCAGCGTGACAGTAAAACCCTGCGTGGGTATAGGCACCAGCGTGACAGTAAAACCTGCGTGGGTATAGGCACCAGCGTGACAGTAAAACCCTGCGTGGGTATAGGCACCAGCGTGACAGTAAAAACCTGCGTGGGTATAGGCACCAGCGTGACAGTAAAAACCTGCGTGGGTATAGGCACCAGCGTGACAGTAAAAACCCTGCAGGCTGGCGTGGTAAAACCTAGGTATGGGTAAAACCCTAGGTACCTGGCGGCACCAGCGTGACAGTAAAACCCTGCGTGGGTATAGGCACCAGCGTGACAGTAAAACCCTGCGTGGGTATAGGCACCAGCGTGACAGTAAAAACCTGCGTGGGTATAGGCACCAGCGTGACAGTAAAAACCTGCGTGGGTATAGGCACCAGCGTGACAGTAAAACCCTGTGGGTAAGGCACCAGCGTGACAGTAAAACCTGCGTGGGTATAGGCACCAGCGTGACAGTAAAACCCTGCGTGTGGTATAGGTGGGACAGTAAAAGAGGCACCAGCGTGACAGTAAAAACCTGCGTGGGTATAGGCACCAGCGTGACAGTAAAAACCTGCGTGGGTATAGGCACCAGCGTGACAGTAAAAACCTGCGTGGGTATAGGCACCAGCGTGACAGTAAAAACCTGCGTGGGTATAGGCACCAGCGTGACAGTAAAACCCTGCGTGGGTATAGGCACCAGCGTGACAGTAAAAACCTGCGTGGGTATAGGCACCAGCGTGACAGTAAAACCCTGCGTGGGTATAGGCACCAGCGTGACAGTAAAAACCTGCGTGGGTATAGGCACCAGCGTGACAGTAAAAACCTGCGTGGGTATAGGCACCAGCGTGACAGTAAAACCCTGCGTGGGTATAGGCACCAGCGTGACAGTAAAAACCTGCGTGGGTATAGGCACCAGCGTGACAGTAAAACCCTGCGTGGGTATAGGCACCAGCGTGACAGTAAAACCCTGCGTGGGTATAGGCACCAGCGGTAAAACCCTGCGTGGGTAAAACCTGACAGTAAAACCCTGCGTGGGTATAGGCACCAGCGTGACAGTAAAACCCTGCGTGGGCACCATAGTAAATCCCTGCACCAGCGTGACAGTAAAACCCTGCGTGGGTATAGGCACCAGCGTGACAGTAAAAACCTGCGTGGGTATAGGCACCAGCGTGACAGTAAAAACCTGCGTGGGTATAGGCACCAGCGTGACAGTAAAACCCTGTGGGTATAGGCACCAGCGTGACAGTAAAACCCTGCGTGGGTATAGGCACCAGCGTGACAGTAAAAACCTGCGTGGGTATAGGCACCAGCGTGACAGTAAAACCCTGCGTGGGTATAGCCACCAGCGTGACAGTAAAAAACCTGCGTGGGTATAGGCACCAGCGTGACAGTAAAACCCTGCGTGGGTATAGGCACCAGCGTGACAGTAAAAACCTGCGTGGGTATAGGCACCAGCGTGACAGTAAAAACCTGCGTGGGTATAGGCACCAGCGTGACAGTAAAAACCTGCGTGGGTATAGGCACCAGCGTGACAGTAAAACCCTGCGTGGGTATAGGCACCAGCGTGACAGTAAAAACCTGCGTGGGTATAGGCACCAGCGTGACAGTAAAAACCTGCGTGGGTATAGGCACCAGCGTGACAGTAAAAACCTGCGTGGGTATAGGGCACCAGCGTGACAGTAAAAACCTGCGTGGGTAGGCACCATAGGCACCAGCGTGGGTATAGGCACAGTGACAGTAAAAACCTGCGTGGAGTATAGGTGGGTATAGGCACCAGCGTGACAGTAAAACCCTGCGTGGGTATAGGCACCAGCGTGACAGTAAAACCTGCGTGGGTATAGGCACCAGCGTGACAGTAAAAACCTGCGTGGGTATAGGCACCAGCGTGACAGTAAAAACCTGCGTGGGTATAGGCACCAGTAAAAACCGTGACAGACAGTAAAACCCTGCGTGGGTATAGGCACCAGCGTGACAGTAAAACCCTGCGTGGGTATAGGCACCAGCGTGACAGTAAAACCCTGCGTGGGTATAGGCACCAGCGTGACAGTAAAACCCTGCGTGGGTATAGGCACCAGCGTGACAGTAAAAACCTGCGTGGGTATAGGCACCAGCGTGACAGTAAAAACCTGCGTGGGTATAGGCACCAGCGTGACAGTAAAAACCTGCGTGGGTATAGGCACCAGCGTGACAGTAAAAACCTGCGTGGGTATAGGCACCAGCGTGACAGTGAAGTAAAACCCTGCGTGGGTATAGGCACCAGCGTGACAGTAAAAACCTGCGTGGGTAGGCACCAGCGTGACAGTAAAAACCTGCGTGGGTATAGGCACCAGCGTGACAGTAAAAACCTGCGTGGGTATAGGCACCAGCGTGACAGTAAAACCTGCGTGGGTATAGGCACCAGCGTGACAGTAAAAACCTGCGTGGGTATAGGCACCAGCGTGACAGTAAAACCCTGCGTGGGTATAGGCACCAGCGTGACAGTAAAAACCTGCGTGGGTATAGGCACCAGCGTGACAGTAAAAACCTGCGTGGGTATAGGCACCAGCGTGACAGTAAAAACCTGCGTGGGTATAGGCACCAGCGTGACAGTAAAACCTGCGTGGGTATAGGCACCAGCGTGACAGACGGTAAAACCCTGCGTGGGTATAGGCACCAGCGTGACAGTAAAAACCTGCGTGGGTATAGGCACCAGCGTGACAGTAAAAACCTGCGTGGGTATAGGCACCAGCGTGACAGTAAAAACCTGCGTGGGTATAGGCACCAGCGTGACAGTAAAAAACCTGCGTGGGTATAGGCACCAGCGTGACAGTAAAAACCTGCGTGGGTATAGGCACCAGCGTGACAGTAAAAACCTGCGTGGGTATAGGCACCAGCGTGACAGTAAAACCCTGCGTGGGTATAGGCACCAGCGTGACAGTAAAAACCTGCGTGGGTATAGGCACCAGCGTGACAGTAAAACCCTGCGTGGGTATAGGCACCAGCGTGACAGTAAAACCCTGCGTGGGTATAGGCACCAGCGTGACAGTAAAACCCTGCGTGGGTATAGGCACCAGCGTGACAGCGTGACAGTAAAAACCTGCGTGGGTATAGGCACCAGCGTGACAGTAAAACCCTGCGTGGGTATAGGCACCAGCGTGACAGTAAAACCCTGCGTGGGTATAGGCACCAGCGTGACAGTAAAACCCTGCGTGGGTATAGGCACCAGCGTGACAGTAAAACCCTGCGTGGGTATAGGCACCAGCGTGACAGTAAAACCCTGCGTGGGTATAGGCACCAGCGTGACAGTAAAAACCTGCGTGGGTATAGGCACCAGCGTGACAGTAAAAACCTGCGTGGGTATAGGCACCAGCGTGACAGTAAACAGTGACGGTAAAAAAACCAGCCTGCGTGGGTATAGGCACCAGCGTGACAGTAAAAACCTGCGTGGGTATAGGCACCAGCGTGACAGTAAAAACCTGCGTGGGAATAGGCACCAGCGTGACAGTAAAACCCTGCGTGGGTATAGGCACCAGCGTGACAGTAAAACCCTGCGTGGGTATAGGCACCAGCGTGACAGTAAAAACCTGCGTGGGTATAGGCACCAGCGTGACAGTAAAAACCTGCGTGGGTATAGGCACCAGCGTGACAGTAAAACCCTGCGTGGGTATAGGCACCAGCGTGACAGTAAAAACCTGCGTGGGTATAGGCACCAGCGTGACAGTAAAACCCTGCGTGGGTATAGGCACCAGCGTGACAGTAAAAACCTGCGTGGGTATAGGCACCAGCGTGACAGTAAAAACCTGCGTGGGTATAGGCACCAGCGTGACAGTAAAACCCACCCTGCGTGGGTATAGGCACCAGCGGTAAAATAGGCACCAGCGTGACAGTAAAACCCTGCGTGGGTATAGGCACCAGCGTGACAGTAAAACCCTGCGTGGGTATAGGCACCAGCGTGACAGTAAAACCCTGCGTGGGTATAGGCACCAGCGTGACAGTAAAAACCTGCGTGGGTATAGGCACCAGCGTGACAGTAAAAACCTGCGTGGGTATAGGCACCAGCGTGACAGTAAAACCCTGCGTGGGTATAGGCACCAGCGTGACAGTAAAACCCTGCGTGGGTATAGGCACCAGCGTGACAGTAAAAACCTGCGTGGGTATAGGCACCAGCGTGACAGTAAAAACCTGCGTGGGTATAGGCACCAGCGTGACAGTAAAAACCTGCGTGGGTATAGGCACCAGCGTGACAGTAAAACCCTGCGTGGGTATAGGCACCAGCGTGACAGTAAAAAAGACACCAGCGTGACAGTAAAAACCTGCGTGGGTATAGGCACCAGCATGACAGTAAAACCCTGCGTGGGTATAGGCACCAGCGTGACAGTAAAAACCTGCGTGGGTATAGGCACCAGCGTGACAGTAAAACCCTGCGTGGGTATAGGCACCAGCGTGACAGTAAAAACCTGCGTGGGTATAGGCACCAGCGTGACAGTAAAACCCTGCGTGGGTATAGGCACCAGCGTGACAGTAAAAACCTGCGTGGGTATAGGCACCAGCGTGACAGTAAAAACCTGCGTGGGTATAGGCACCGTGAGCTGCGTGGGTACCTGCGTGGGGCACCAGCAGTAAAAACCAGCGTGGGTATAGGCACCAGCGTGACAGTAAAACCCTGCGTGGGTATAGGCACCAGCGTGACAGTAAAAACCTGCGTGGGTATAGGCACCAGCGTGACAGTAAAAACCTGCGTGGGTATAGGCACCAGCGTGACAGTAAAACCCTGCGTGGGTATAGGCACCAGCGTGACAGTAAAAACCTGCGTGGGTATAGGCACCAGCGTGACAGTAAAAACCTGCGTGGGTATAGGCACCAGCGTGACAGTAAAAACCTGCGTGGGTATAGGCACCAGCGTGACAGTAAAACCCTGCGTGGGTATAGGCACCAGCGTGACAGTAAAACCCTGCGTGGGTATAGGCACCAGCGTGACAGTAAAAACCCTGCGTGGGTATAGGCACCAGCGTGACAGTAAAAACCTGCGTGGGTATAGGCACCAGCGTGACAGTAAAAACCTGCGTGGGTATAGGCACCAGCGTGACAGTAAAACCCTGCGTGGGTATAGGCACCAGCGTGACAGTAAAAACCATGCGTGGGTATAGGCACCAGCGTGACAGTAAAAACCCTGCGTGGGTATAGGCACCAGCGTGACAGTAAAACCCTGCGTGGGTATAGGCACCAGCGTGACAGTAAAACCCTGCGTGGGTATAGGCACCAGCGTGACAGTAAAACCCTGCGTGGGTATAGGCACCAGCGTGACAGTAAAACCCTGCGTGGGTATAGGCACCAGCGTGACAGTAAAAACCTGCGTGGGTATAGGCACCAGCGTGACAGTAAAAACCTGCGTGGGTATAGGCACCAGCGTGACAGTAAAAACCTGCGTGGGTATAGGCACCAGCGTGACAGTAAAAACCTGCGTGGGTATAGGCACCAGCGTGACAGTAAAAACCTGCGTGGGTATAGGCACCAGCGTGACAGTAAAAACCTGCGTGGGTATAGGCACCAGCGTGACAGTAAAACCCTGTGTGGGTATAGGCACCAGCGTGACAGTAAAAACCTGCGTGGGTATAGGCACCAGCGTGGTAAAAGGCACCAGCGTGACAGTAAAACCCTGTGTGGGTAGGGGACCAGCGTGACAGTAAAACCCTGCGTGGGTATAGGCACCAGCGTGACAGTAAAAACCTGCGTGGGTATAGGGACCAGCGTGACAGTAAAACCCTGCGTGGGTATAGGGACCAGCGTGACAGTAAAAACCTGTGTGGGTAGGGGACCAGCGTGACAGTAAAAACCAGTGTGGGTAGGGGACCAGCGTGACAGTAAAAACCTGTGTGGGTAGGGGACCAGCGTGACAGTAAAACCCTAAAACCCTGTGGGCAGGACCAGCGTGACAGTAACTTTACTGTGTGGGTAAGGGGACCAGGTAAAAACAGTAAAACCCTGTGTGGGTAGGGACCAGCGTGACAGTAAAATGTGTGGGTAGGGGACTGCGTGGCAGTAACGGTAAAACCTTGCGTGTGACGCAGCGTGGGTAGGGACCAGCGTCAGTACTAACCCTGTGTGGGTAGGGGACACCAGCGTGACAGTAAAAACCTGCGTGGGTAGGGACCAGCGTGACAGTAAACCTGCGTGTTGTATAGAAGCGTGGCATAAAACCCTGGTCAGACTAACGTACTGTCCAGTGGTGATTCAAGGACATTTAACCTCCTTAAGAGAATAAAACCTGAAATAAGAACGGCTCTATGGACTGTAATGGAAACCCTTGAAGGAATAATAAGTGGGAATAAAACATGGAAATAATAATGGTAGTAGTATAACAGTAAAAACATAGAAATAATAATGGTAGTAGTATAAAACATAGAAATAATAATGGTAGTAGTATAAAACATTGAAATAATAATGGTAGTAGTATGTAAAACATTGAAATAATAATGGTAGTAGTATAAAACATTGAAATAATAATGGTAGTGGTATAAAACATAGAAATAATAATGGTAGTAGTATAAAACATAGAAATAATAATGGTAGTGTAGCGTATAAAACATAGAAATAATAATGGTAGTAGTATAAAACATAGAAATAATAATGGTAGTGGTATAAAACATAGAAATAATAATGGTAGTAGTATAAAACATAGAAATAATAATGCGTAGTGGTATAAAACATAGAAATAATAATGGTAGTGGTATAAAACATTGAAATAATAATGGTAGTGGGCACCAGGTACAAAACATTGAAATGATAATGGTAGTGGTACAAAACATTGAAATAATAATGGTAGTGGTATAAAACATTGAAATAATAATGGTAGTGGTACAAAACATAGAAATAATAATGGTAGTAGTATAAAACATAGAAATAATAATGGTAGTAGTTCAAAACATAGAAATAATAATGGTAGTAGTATAAAACATAGAAATAATAATGGTAGTAGTATAAAACATAGAAATAATAATGGTAGTAGTATAAAACATAGAAATAATAATGGTAGTGGTACAAAACATAGAAATAATAATGGTAGTGGTACAAAACATAGAAATAATAATGGTAGTGGTACAAAACATAGAAATAATAATGGTAGTGGTACAAAACATAGAAATAATAATGGTAGTGGTACAAAACATAGAAAAATAAGTGGTACTAAACATAGAAATAATAAGTAGTGGTACAAAACTTGGTAATGGTAGTGGTGCAAAACATAGAAATAATAATGGTAGTAGTATAAAACATAGAAATAATAATGGTAGTGGTACAAAACATAGAAATAATAATGGTAGTAGTACCTAACATGGGAATAATAATGGTAATAGTACAAAACATAGAAATAATAATGGTAGTAGTACAAAACATAGAAATAATAATGGTAGTAGTACAAAACATAGAAATAATAATGGTGAGTGGTGCAAAACATAGAAATAATAATGGTAGTGGTACAAAACATAGAAATAATAATGGTAGCGTGTGGGTACAAAACATAGAAATAATAATGGTAGTGGTACAAACATGTAACATGTTCCTATTGTAATTGACTGGCACTAAAATGGGCACCAGCGTGACGAAGGAAAACCTATACCCGCGTGACAGTAAAACCTCTGCGTAATAGACACCAATGACGTGGTATCTATTTCGTTTGCTGGCATTGAGTAACATTGATGAACAGTGTCACGCATTGAGTAACATTGATGAACAGTGTCACGCATTGAGTAACATTGATGAACAGTGTCACGCATTGAGTAACATTGATGAACAGTGTGACGCATTGAGTAACATTGATGAAGAGTGTCACGCATTGAATAACATTGAGGAACAGTGTCACGCATTGAGTAACATTGATGAACAGTGTCACGCATTGAGTAACATTGATGAACAGTCTGACATTTCATAGGAAAGGACATTTGCATTGAGGAAATGCGGCCACGAAAAGAGCTACCTACCACTGGCCATCTCGTGGGTAGAATCGAATATCCGAAACGACCTAAACGCCTCTGTACTTTAACTTTTTTATTCACATTGACAAAGAGTAGTTGCGCAAGTCTGTTGTGTCAATTCTTAAATTCTCTTGAAAATTATTAAATGTCTCAACTTTATCTAAACTATAGAGATCTAGACATAGGGCGATACGGTAAAACAGTTATTTACATAAATCTCAAAATCTCAATATTAATCAGATTATATATGGCAACACAAGGTAATCGGACTTTGAGCAATCTAGGTTTCTGAAGTTTGAAAGGTCGGGGTTTTCTGGAAACCAAACAAACACTTATGAATAAGTAGATCTAGCATTCTGTTCTCCGAGAACTGTCAAGAATAAGTCACCGAAATGACACGAAATAATAGGATGTCATGGAAATAAAAGCCATAGCAAGTAGTTTTCTATAATTTTATGATGTATATCTAAATAAAGCTAGTCATTTGTATGATGTTGATTCACATGTTTAGGGTAGAAAACATTGAAATGTTAAAGTCAGCGCATACTTGGTAGTGGTATCACTATAACAATGAACAGGACTGGTAACAACAGAAAAATAAGCTGTATAAAACGAAATAATAAAAGAGTTACCACCTATCTGGGAAATCGGAAATATTGCATCTTGGGACAGCTTAGAAGTTGGAACCTGGAAACACCTCCATTTATCTGGAAATCTCCCGATTGCGTCATTGAACCGTGCGAGTTTCTGTGATGCACGTAAGTGCACAAAGACATGCCTTCGATGGAACCCAAATAGGACAGAGGACTAGAAGTGGTACAAAACGGTGAATAACCCAGAAATAATAAGGCTATTTATAGTGGAGGTTGATTTGAAGGGCGGATGTCTTACATTTTGTGTGAAAGGAATTAACCAGAAATGGCCAAGATAAGAACAACTAGTGCAACTCTGTTATTCGTGATAAAGGGTGAAAAAGGCAATGATGATCATGATGGACTTTAAACCTGTCAAGTTTTTATTTTTATTTTTATGTTTTATTTTACAGTCTCCAACTCCGACTTTGGACAAACATAGAAACCAATAATTAACGTGTAGCTAAATGTTGGGTGACGTCATGCCTGCGCTAAAACGCTGCACAATGCTCTCCGAGTCACGAAAAGCCATGATGTTATTATGATGGGCGTGAAAACTATAGGGGAAATAAATTATTATGATTAATGGAAGTCCCAGAAAATAATAGTGAGAGTATTCAGGGAAAACCTAATACTAATACACGAGCACGCTTATATAACTAGACGACATGAACATAATATTATGTTGTTGTTATGCAACCAATACCCAAAAATCCTGCTGAGTTCAATTGCTTATCGGCACCAATATTCGGTATT
>JAXRKP010002014.1:25000-40000 GCA_037039925.1 Doris montereyensis
CTCTTCATCGTATTCTTCTTCTTCTTCTTTCTTCTTTTTTTTCTTTTTTTTTATTCGAGTTTTCCGGGTACATACCACCTTTCTTCCTCCAAGTCCTACTGAAAGCTGCGTTAATTATCCCCAAGTAAGTGACTGGACACCTAGTCCCATTGAAGACGGACAATAACTAGGAGCTCCAGTGTACAGATAATTACACTCCACATTAAAGATCCATTGGCTGTTTACAAAGCAACTTAGGCAAAATGTGCACCCTACTGATAACCCGAAACCAGCGTAGATCACTTGTGGATGTGGGTACATTCAAGTCAAAAATGTTTTAATTGTCTTTTATTTAATCCTCTCAAAATCATGTCCTTTTTGGAGATAAGCTGTCCAAAATGACTGACTAAAAGCATCAATTACTGCGTCATTGAAAGTTGTTCTAATAAACCCCGTGAAAGCTGTTCTGATCGTCCCACTGAAAGCTGTTGTAATCGCCTCACTGAAAGCTGTTCTGATCGTCCTACTGAAAGCTGTTCTGATCGTCGCACTGAAAGCTGTTCTGATCGTCCCATTAAAAACTGTCTCTTCGCCTCACGGAAGGCTGTTCTGATCGTCCTACTGCTAGCTGTTCTATCGTCCTACTGCTAGCTGTTCTGATCGTCCTACTGCTAGCTGTTCTGATTGCTAGTGTTCTGATCGCACCCTACTGCTAGCTGTTCGGATTAATCCTACTGCTAGCTTTTATTTGTCCTCATCGCCCTACTGATTGTCCTACTGCTAGCTGTTCATTGATTGTTCCTACTGCTAGCTGTTCTGTCGTCCTACTGATTGTCCTACTGCTAGCTGTTCTGATTGTCCTACTGCTAGCTGTTCTGATTGTCCTACTGCTAGCTGTTCTGATTGTCCTACTGCTAGCTGTTCTGATCGTCTACTGCTAGCTGTTCTGATTGTCCTACTGCTAGCTGTTCTGATTGTCCTACTGCTAGCTGTTCTGACTGCTAGCTGTTCTGATCGTCCTACTGCTAGCTGTTCTGATCGTCCTACTGCTAGCTGTTCCTGGTGTCCTACTGCTAGCTGTTCTGTTCTGAGCTGTTTCGTCCTACTGCTAGCTGTTCTGATTGTCCTACTGCTAGCTGTTCTGATCGTCCTACTGCTAGCTGTTCTGATTGTCCTACTGCTAGCTGCTGTCTCACTGCTAGCTGTTCTGATGTCCTACTGCTAGCTGTTCTGATCGTCCTACTGCTAGCTGTTCTAATTGATCCACTGAAAGATGTACTGACTGTCCAACTGAACTGCTAGCTGTTCCAATTATCCCACTGTTCTGAGTCCTACTGCTAGCTGTTCTGTCGATCCACTGAAAGATGTCCTGCTCTAACTTTCCCACTAAAAATGTACAAATTGTCCCACTAAAGCTGCTGTTCCTAACTGTCCCACTGAAAGATGTACTAACTTTCCAACTGAAATGCTACAAACTGTCCCACAAACTGTACTAACTTTCCCACTAAAAATATGCAAACTGTCCACTAAAGGCTGTTCTTACTGTCCCACTGAAAGATGTACTAACTTTCCCACTAAAAATGTACAAACTGTCCCACTAAAGGCTGTTCTTACTGTCCCACTGAAAGATGTACTAACTTTCCCACTAAAAATGTACAAACTGTCCACTAAAGGCTGTTCTAACTGTCCCACTGAAAGATGCTCTAATCGCCCCACTGGAAGCTGGACTTACTGTCCCCTGAAAGATGTTCAATTGCCTGACTGAAAGCTGTCCTTATTGCACCACCGAATGCTGTCCTAAGTGCCCCACTGAAAACTGACCTAGTGCCCACTGAAAACTGTCTGTTATAGGTGCCGAAAGCTGCCTTTATTGCCCCTCTGAGAAGGCTGCCCCTATTGCCCCACTGAAAGCTGTTTTTCCTGCCACGGTTTTCAGTTTTGTGACACTCATGTCTGGTCTCCCGTAGTCCAAAGCTGTCTTGACGCCCTGCCATTTTCTCTGCAAGCTTTTCCATGTTCTTGAATCTCTTTATTCGCTCAAAATAATAATGATAATCTATCTCCATTTTCCTTTTTTTCTTTTTTTTTCCTTTTGTAAGTGTATCAAGGGAGCCAATTTTCCTTCTGTTCTAGTTCTACCAAAAGTGAAACATTTCTTCTTCCTTCTGCAGTTTGATTTTCATGTCACCTTAACTCAAATGCACTTCCGTCTGTCTGTTGTAATGGGACTAAAGCCTCACATGGTCACCACATTGATGGAGACTGCATTTGATTGTGTAGACACGTGTGGATCCATGTGCAAACCCATGTGTTGATCAATGGAAAAGACAAACATGTAGATTCCTGTATAGAAGCATTTGAAGATCAATGTGCAAACCCATGGGTTGATCAATGGAAAGACCGTTGTGTAGATTCCTGTATAGAAGCATTTGAAGATCAATGTGCAAACCATGTGTTGAACAATGGAAAGACCGTTGTGTAGATTCCTGTATAGAAGCATGTGAAGATCAATATGCACATCCATGTGTTGGTCAATTGGAAGACCATTGTGTAGATTCCTGTATGAAGCATTTGAAGATCAATGTGCACATCCATTTGTAGATCCATGTGTAGATCCATGTGTAGATCATGTGTAGATGCAGCGGGAAATCAATGTGGAGACCCATGTGTACATCTATGTGTGTCCCATTGTGCAGACTTACCTATGTGTATACCATTGTGCAGACTTACTGTAGTATACCAATTTGTATACCATGTGTAGACCCCTGTGCAGACTTACATATGTGTATACCATTGTGCCAGACTTACCTATGTCTATACCAATTTGTATACCCATGTGTGACCCCTGTGCAGACTTACCTATGTGTATACCATTGTGCAGACTTACCTATGTCTATACCATTGTGCAGACTTACCTATGTCTATATCTACATTTGTATACCCATGTGTAGACCCATGCACAGACGTGCCTATGTTTACACCATGTGTATATCCATGTGTAGACCAATATGCATACTTACCTATGTGTACACCAATTTGTATATTCATGTGTAGATCAATGTCCATACTTACCTATGTATACACCAATTTGTATATTCATGTGTAGATCAATGTCCATACTTACCTATGTGTACACCAATTTGTATACCGGTGTGTAGACCAATGTGCATATTTAACTATGTGTATACCAATTTATATTCATACCCATGTGCATACTTAGCTATGTGTATACAATTTGTATACCCATGTGTAGACCAATGTGCATACTTAGCTATGTGTACACCAATTTGTATATTCATGTGTAGATCAATGTGCACACTTAGCTATGTGTAAACCAATTTGAAATACCCATGTGTAGACCGATGTGCATATTTACCTATGTGTATACCAATTTGTATACCCATGTGTAGATCAATGTGCATACTTAGCTATGTACACCAATTTGTATACCCATGTGTAGACTAATGTGCATATTTAGCTATGTGTATACCAATTTGTATACCCATGTGTAGATCAATGTACATACTTAGCTATGTGTACACCAATTTATATACCCATGTGTAGATCAATGTGCACACTTAGCTATGTGTATACCAATTTGCATATTCATGGGTAGACCAATGTGCATAGTTATCTATGTGTACAGCAATGCATATACCAATGTCTAGACCAATGTGCACATTTACCTATGTGTACAACCAATTTGTATAGACCATGTGTAGACCAATGTGCATGATTTTTTATACCCATGTGCAGACTTACCAATTTGTATACCATTTTTTATACCATGTGCAGACTTACCTATGTGTAAACCATTTAATACCCATGTGCAGACTTAACTATGTGTAAACCATTTATACCCATGTGCAGACTTACCTATGTGTACACATTGTTTATACCCATGTGCAGACTTACCTATGTGTACACATTTTTTATACCCATGTGCAGACTTACCTATGTGTAAACCATTTAATACCCATGTGCAGACTTACCTATGTGTAAACCATTTTTTATACCCATGTCCAGACTTACCTATGTGTACACCATTTTATACCCATGTGCAGACTTACCTATGTGTACACTATTTAATACCCATGTGCAGACTTAACTATGTGTAAACCATTTTTATACCCATGTGCAGACTTACCTATGTGTACACCATTTTTATACCCATGTGCAGACTTACCTATGTACACATTTTTATACAGATTTTTGTACATTTTTTATACCCATGTGCAGACTTACCTATGTGTAAACCATTTAATACCCATGTGCAGACTTACCTATGTGTAAACCTTTAATATCCATGTGCAGACTTACCTATGTGTACACCATTTAATACCCATGTGCAGACTTACCTATGTGTACACCATTTAATACCCATGTGCAGACTTACCTATGTGTAAACCATTTTATACCCATGTGCAGACTTACCTAGACATTTAATACCCATGTGCAGACTTACCTATGTGTACACCATTTAATACCCATGTGCAGACTTACCTATGTGTACACCATTTAATACCCATGTGCAGACTTACCTATGTGTACACCATTTTATACCCATGTGCAGACTTACCTATGTGTACACGATTTAATACTCATGTGCAGACTTACCTATGTGTACACCATTTTATACCCATGTGCAGACTTACCTATGTGTACACCAATGTCTATACCGATGTGTAACCTGGTGTTTGCCAGCCTGTTGACATCACGTGGATATATAAAATTGGGTTGCTGCCATCATTCTATTAATATTCCACCCACAAAAATCTTTTCTAGACTTATCGTGTGTCAACAATCACCTCGATAAGTGATGATACACTTTAGTGATGTTACGCTCATATTGTTTGAGATTTGCATTGAGCTGTGGTTGCTTTTTGCGCACCCTTATTTGCATAATATCATTGCCGATTATAAGTGTAACTTTCAAGTATTAAGTGTCAGGTAAAGGTGTTGACACCGACAAACGTTTTGATATACACGAGTGCGTTTTTTTCTAATTTTATTTGATTTGATTTGATTTCACCCAAAACCAAAACTAAGGGGATGTTGAGGTGGGGGTAGGGATGGTAGGAGTTGTACTTCCCCCCCTGTAAACAACCAAGAGATTTGTACCATACATAGAGCCTTGTGATCAACACATGTGGCCTCCATTGGTCTCAGATGGGACTACCTGGTGTCGGTTAACCTACCTGAACTAGGGGAATGGGTGGTTTATTACTCGGGAGAAAACTAACTCCAGAACACAATTCAACTTGTCGAGCAGAAACACACGACCTTTTGGTTTGATACCCCGACAACCTGCTTCTGTGCGACGAGTCCCCCTGTGCCATATTGCACCGACATGTAGCGATCAGATCTTACCACTAGGCAATCTGCCTTATCTCCAATACGCCAGATTGAAAATTCCCATCAATCAATGCTGATAGAGAAGTGTCATCCCTGCTAGAGAAGTTCCATCCCTACTAGAGAAGTGTCATCCCTGCTAGAAAAGTGTTATATCCCTGCTAGAGAAGTGTCATCCCTGCTAGAAAAGTGTCATCCCTGCTGAAAAGTGTTATCCCTGCTAGATAAGTGCCATCCCTGCCAGACAAGTTTCATCCCTGCTAGAGACGTGCCATACCTGCAAGAGAAGTGTCACCCCTGCTACAGAAGTGTCATCCCTGCTAGAAGAATCCACATGTGATAATGCTTATTCCTAGTTAGACTTTTGTAAATACGCCAGAAGGACACTCATTGCATCATTGCAGTGATTAGATCTAAAGCCAGATCTTGAGGCGTTGTAGACTTTGGTAAATAAGGCGGCACTCTAAACCTTTGTGCCCACTTTTGTTTTCACGCGTGAGATGCGTTGTGTGCCGCGTGCTTTGTGCCGTGTGCCTTCCTATGGAAGGTCGGCCTTAGGAAAGGTTCTTCACTCTGCTTTCCTCACTCGGCTTAGGTGTGAATGAGTACCCTGCTATAGGTAGAGAATGATCTTGTCAGAATGTAAGTAGAAAGTGCCGAACAGGCTGCTGTACTGTATGCTCCTCAAAGAGTTGAGAGGAACTTTAAATGATGTGGTTTGTTGAGGTATAAATGATGTACAGTCAGTGAGCCTGCACTTGTGCGGGGATACGGACTATAGATCCATATTTACCTTTATTTGTTTTGTTGTAATGTTCGATCGTCTGATAGTATGCAGATATGCCCAAAGAGCCATACCTTTCTGAATATATCCCCATTTCCTTCAAAAGTGGCTCTTTTTGATTCACGTGTGTGCGTGTCAGTACTGTCTCGTTACTATTATCATCGCAATAAGCCATATAATATCAAACATGTTATGCCCCGGATAATGTCACACAATTATGGATCGAGTCAGTACTAGATACTGATATTATCCGAGTAAGCGTGAACGATACTATTGCAACTTTATCAATTGTAAAACCTGTTGACGGCTTAGGTGAATAAAAAAGAATTTCTACTCAAAGACAGGGAAGCAATGACATTTTCCATAATTAAACGCCACTTCTGGTATAAACATCTATCAAACGTAGACGATCTTGGGATCAGTAATTTACAAACGACATGCAACATGGGGTTATTCTTTAGTGGGTCACTTCTGCCTTGTTCTCTTTTCGTGGTCGGTTAAGATATACAGGTTTTTTTTATATGATATCGGTAAATATACACACAAGATCTAACCGCCAGGACTTTGGAATGCCTCTTACCCGTGTTAGTAATATTTACCGAGTTACACAGAGTTCTACTTTCAACGCAAATCTGAAACAATTAAAGAAATCCAATCTGCCTTGCAACTGTCACTATTTTGTAATTTAGGAGCATCGACAGAAATTGATACGCGTATGCAAATGACGCATGTAGAATTGAATAACGAATTATGTCAAAACGCTATGCAGACATTAGGTTAGGTGTTAGTTTTGTTATACCAATTTAGACCTACTTTAGACACGATTAAGTCTTCAACCAATATCCCAAGGGTTGCTCTTATTGATTTCTATAATAATATGAAGGATTTGATGCAAAAGCCGATAAATGCCATTTTAGAAATTTGCCAGCAGTTGATTCCCGCGTTTGTTTGAGTGTGGATCTTGTTTACGAGAACCGTAACAGTTTTGATGCAAAAACTCGCTAGATCTAGAATCTAGATCCAACGAAAATAATAATATATCGATGAAAACATGCTTTAGCAAAATCCGACGAATCTATTTTACTGGGTTTTTTCTGCAAATTCAGACACAACCATATCGTCGTTTCTCTGCGAATCAGAGGCAACGATTATGTCACCTGACTGACCTTATCCGTATGTAAATATAAAAAATGGCGACGCCGACTGCAAGTGATGAACTGGCTCATTTCGTTAATCGCTTTGATAACTTTGATGAAGGAGTTCAACGATCTAATCAAGGAAGACAGATAATAAATTAAAAAAAGAAATCTAACTGAATCGAAGAGGAAATCGGCCAAACAGAATCCGTATTGGCAAATCGCCACCAAGCCAGTGTGAACATAGCAAAGACACTAAATCTACATCTAGATATTCCACTAAAACTAAAAGATAAGCACTTCTGTCAAGCTATTTTGATTTTGATTTTGCTTACTGAGGAGAACAGCCTGTGATTGGGTGGCAAAACTGTGATAGTGCTTCTAAACCCGACCAATATGACTTAGCAATCTAAGTTAAAGTCATTTTTTGGGGCATGTTTTCATTATGATCGCCTTTTTTTGTTTTATTGTTTTGCATATTATAATTTGTTTCCATTGATCTGTTTCCTTTTGCATGGAAATTGAAACTTCAAAGTTCTCTGACACTTGAACATGAGTCCATAAATTTGATTGCATGTGTATGCATTGTTGGTTACAAGTGCTACTTAAATGAACAAATTATTTTGTCGAAAGTGTATTTTCAGGTTGTGGAACAAAAAAAAAGTGTTTTTCTATGAAACGAATTATTGGATACACAAGTAGATCTAGATCAGCTATCTGTTGTTGTTTTTTTTGCATTTCAAGCCTACGTATTGAAAGTACAGCCGTTGAAGGGAACTCCTGAAACACTGAGGTAAGATCTTTTTGGTAGATTCTAGATTAGATCTAAATCTAGATCTTGGTGTATAGATGAGATTGTTGTAGAGGAATTGCTTAGATCTAGATTTAGATCAACATTAAAGAAGGAACCACTACCATTGAACTTAGCATGTCTAAATAAGTTGAAAAAAAAAGAAGTGGTTATCATATGGTTGCCATGGAAACACCACCATCTTGGATTTTCAATTCGAAAATACCGGCAACTTCAATTTAAAAGGCTTTTTTTTCTAATTCAAACGGATTTTGCTGTAACTTTGCAGACGTATTATTCGGTTTGATATATAGCCGCACTTTGTGGGGATTTCTGATAAATCCAATGGTTTTGAAATTATGAATATCTTGAAAATGCGTAAAGCAATTTTTGCATCTTTTGGCAAATTTCACAAAAAGTTCATCTTGCAAAAGGTTGAAACGATATCCGATATCGAAAATTGCTAGCGTGGGCAAAATTTGGCATTGCTTCATAGATGCCAGATACCATATTTTGGGGGCAATTGGGCACAACAATTTTTTTAAGTAGATCGCATATCATGGTCAAAAAGTAACATATTCCAAATTTTTCAAAAATGCTCACTAGTAGGGCGGTACCGCCCGAGTCGATGAGCAGTGATCTAACTTATAGCACTGTAACAACTCCATGACAACAATGATGAGAAAGTGTTATAATATTTTATGTCGTTTAGGAATGATGTGTTTTTGTTTACTGTTTTCAATATGGTGCTATTTTAGTCACCCTTCACTTTATACATTCAATGACTAACATGATGCCATGGTTGAGAAATCAACATTGCGTGCGTTTGACATATCAGCTTTGGGAAATCCCGTGTCTTCCACGGTACCGGGAAATCCCTATGTCTGTTACGGCACCGGAAAGCCCGATAGTGAGGAAAAGTGCACAAGAAACGATGACCTTTCCCCGAGATTCTTTTGTTTTGGCAAGCTGGCCATGGTTTGTCTTTATTTGTTTGTTTGTTTGTAAAGATGTTAATGGGATCTTTTTGTTTATCTTTGTTTTGTGGTGTGGTGGTGGTTTTGGACTGCCAAACGTTAGTAGGACAACCCTGGAAGCGTTCGGGAAGACCTTTAAGTATTCGGTCCACACCTAAGCATTTTTCGGGAAACAGAGCCAAGGTTCGTGTGGACCGCTATTCAAAGAAGTAATTTCTTCAAAGCCGTTCAAAGCCGGAGCTTATCCCGGTTTCTATAGCGTTAAGCGGTGTTAATAATCACCTCTTGGACAGGACGTTAGTGCTTATACCCATGTTGCACCTGGGTCGAGGAGTGGGAGGGGGTGTTAAGTGTCTTTCCCACGGAACACAACGTCGGGCCTGACGTTTCCAGGATTCGAATCCTGGACCTCATGATCTCAAGTCTGGCAGCCTAACCACTCGGCCATTGACGTCACATTGTCCAAGAAAACAGCTGTACACAAAGCTTTCGTATCGGTAGAGACACGTTCAGCCTGTGCGACCTGTGCGACATGAAAAAAAACCAACCCACACACTACACGCCCACACCAAAGCATTTTTTGTACGGTATGTCGTGTTTTGTTCGTGCAGCCCATTGGTCGAAAAGTGCTCAGGTGTGAACCGAGCATAACCTACAAAAATAGCATATTGGAAACGACGATCCTTTTGTCTGTTGTTTATCTCCATGGAGGTGAGGAGGTGGAGTTGGCAGTTCTTCTTTCCTTGATACGGTCACGTGTCTAGATATATTTCGTTCATCATCATCATCATCATCATCATCATCATCATCATTATCATCATCATTATTATCATCTACTATATTATTATCTCGTCTCCATGTGGATCTAGGTCTTTGTGTTTTTCGTTTTCCTGTGGGTTCCATTTTAGGCTTTGCCTTGCTTTCTTGTTTGCTAATAGTCTGCCCTATCTATCTCCATCTTTTTCTTTTGATTTCCAGCTTTACTTATGCTGTTGTTTCGTTACCCTCCAGAGGTCTTAATTCATTATTGGTTTTTGTCTTTGCTAGGGTTAGTTGGCGATCGTGATGGGGTGGTGGGAGCTATTGGGGGCATATGCATTGGATTAGATATAAGAGCACACAAGAAAGCTTTACATAGATGCACGTCAACCATCAATATATCGACACTGAAACTATGCAGTTTAATAAATTGCAATCAAACATCAATATATCGACACTGCAACTATGCAGTTTAATAAATTGCAATCAAACATCAATATATCGACACTGCAACTATGCAGTTTAATAAATTGCAATCAAACATCACTACATCAACACCTGCAACTATCCAGTTTAATAAATTGCAATCAAACGTCAATACATCAACACTGCAACTATGCAATTTAATAAATTGCAATCAAACATCACTACAGCAACACTGCAACTATGCAGTTTAATAAATTGCAATCAAACATCACTACATCAACACTGCAACTATGCAGTTTAATAAATTGCAATCAAACATCAATACATCAACACTGCAACTATCCAGTTTAATAAATTGCAATCAAACGTCAATACATCAACACTGTAACTATGCAATTTAATAAATTGCAATCAAACATCAATATGTCGACACTGCAACTACGCAGTTTAATAAATTGCAATCAAACATCAATATGTCGACACTGCAACTACGCAGTTTTAATAAATTGCAATCAAACATCAATGTGTCGACACTGCAACTACGCAGTTTATTGCAATCAAACATCAATATGTCGACACTGCGCGCAGTTTAATAAATTGCAATCAAACATCAATCGACATGACAACTACGCAGTTTAATAAATTGCAATCAAACATCAATACGTCGACACTGCAACTGCGCAGTTTGATAAATTGCAATCAAACATCAATCGACACAACTACGCAGTTTAATAAATTGCAATCAAACATCAATATGTCGACATGCAACTATGCAGTTTAATAAATTGCAATCAAACATCAATATGTCGACATTGCAACTACGCAGTTTAATAAATTGCAAATCAATATGTCGACACTGCAAGTACGCAGTTTAATAATTTGCAATCAAACATCAATATGTCGACATTGCAACTATGCAGTTTAATAAATTGCAATCAAACATCAATATGTCGACATTGCAACTATGCAGTTTAATAAATTGCAATCAAACATCAATATGTCGACATTGCAACTACGCAGTTTAATAAATTGCAATCAAACATCAATATTTCGACACTGCAACTACGCAGTTTAATAAATTGCAATCAAACATCAATATGTCGACACTGCAACTACGCAGTTTGATAAATTGCAATCAAACATCAATCGACACTGCAACTACGCAGTTTAATAAATTGCAATCAAACATCAATATGTCGACACTGCAACTATGCAGTTTAATAAATTGCAATCAAACATCAATATGTCGACATTGCAACTACGCAGTTTAATAAATTGCAATCAAACATCAATATGTCGACATTGCAACTATGCAGTTTAATAAATTGCAATCAAACATCAATATGTCGACATTGCAACTACGCAGTTTAATAAATTGCAATCAAACATCAAGTATACACTGAAGATAACAATTGGGATTATGGTGATGACGATAATGTGAGCACAATGACGATGATGGTGATGGTGACGGTGATGACGACGGTGATGATGATGATGATGATGATGGTGATGATGATGATGATGATGATGAGGAGAGGATGATGATGATTATGATGATGACGAAGACAATGAAGATGAAGAAGATGGTGACTATGATGAGGATGATGATAATGGCGACTATTTTAACAATGACATTGTGGATCACAATGATGATGATGATGCTGATGATGATGATAATGATGATGATTGATGATGGTAATGATGATGATGACAACTATTATAACGGTGACATTGTGGATCACAATGATGATGATGATGAAGACGATGATGACGAGTATCATAACGATGACATTGTGGATCACATGATGATGATGATGGTGATGATAATGATGAGGACTATGATGATAATGATGATGCTGATGATGACAACGACTATTAATACGATGACAATGATGATGATGATGATGATGATGATGGGCCCGCCCTCCACGAATCTCTTGCTGCCTTGCAGGCTGGTCTTGGCTGTCCAAAGGCTAAGGGAGTTAACCCTGACAGAAAACAACCTGCTGCCTTGCAGATGGGTCTTATGTGCCCAAAGGCTAAGGGAGTTAACCCTGACAGAAAATAACAACCTGCTGCCTTGCATGCTGGTTTTGGGCAACCAAAGGCTAAGGGAGTTAACCCTGACAGAAAATAACAAGGCCCAGTAGAGGGCCTCAAGGTGGCAATCCCATCATCTACTTAGGGTACAGTGGGCCAATCCCCTGCTTATCCAAACCAAACTGATTCAAAGTATTAAATATGATAATATACCCCGATTGAACTTTCGAAGACGACTCTGGAAAAGAACACGGACTGGGATTTTTAGAACATGGAATATTAGAGCAATAAATGGTAAAGATTTGGAATTAGTTGAAGAAAGGAAAATTTCAAAATAGACATCTTGACCATTACAGAAACAAAGAAAAAAGGA
The DNA here is from genome assembly GCA_037039925.1 of Doris montereyensis. Taxonomy (NCBI): domain Eukaryota; kingdom Metazoa; phylum Mollusca; class Gastropoda; order Nudibranchia; family Dorididae; genus Doris; species Doris montereyensis. The sequence goes on from JAXRKP010002014.1 coordinate 37,617, forward strand.
CAAGGAAAAGAAAATGTAGGAACAAATCATACCTTAATCTTCTCAGGCGTAGATGTCGAAGATAGAGCTAGAGAAGGAGTAGGCCTCATAATACATAAAAGGCATGAAAAGCTACTAGAAAGTTGGAAATTTATAAGCCCACGGCTATTAGAGGTAAATATTAAACTAAAAGGACGAGAAATTAAATCACTAATAGCGTATGGACCACATGAAGACGCTACCAAAGAAGAAAAAGATATCTTCGAAAACGATTTACAATAGCTGCAGAGAATCTCAAACTCAAACAGGAACTATAGTTTTAGGAGATTCAAACGCTAGAGTATGCAACAATGTAAAAACATCAGGAGTAATAGGCAACGAAGGAGAGACAACAACTTCTCCAAATGAAGAGATGCTAATAGATTTTTGCCTAAAGAATAACACAAAAATAGCCAATACCTTTTTTCCTCATAAAGATATCCACAAATATACAAGAGTAAATGAAGACATGTGAAAAGCCAATCATAGACTACATAATAGTTAGCAGCTCCTTTTTACACTACAATGGATGCAAGAGTAAACAGAGGAGCTGAAATATTTAGTGATCATCACCTAGTGATAGCCAAAATGAGATTTTTAAAACTGAAGAAAACAAACAGAAAAAAGAGAAGAAAGCTACTCAATTCAACATAGAGGAATTAAATAAACCAATAGTAAAACAGATATACCAATCTAGGATAAAAAGATTTATCAATGAAAGGCAGATTGATTTTAATGATAGCACAATAGAAGAAAAGGAAAATGTCTAAATAAAAGAAACACCGCTCAGTTGTACTGAAGGCGGTCTGTGGTAGGAAACAAGTTAAAGGAGATAGGAAAAGAACAGCATGTTGGAATGAAAATGCCAAAATTAAGATCAAAGAAAAGAAGGATGTCTGGAAGAAATACTTTCAAACTAAGAGGACAGAGGATATAAAAGATTACGTGAGTAAAAGAACTATCGCCAAATAGGAAGTTAAGAAAACAAAACAGGAACAGTGGAAGAGTTTGGGCAAAGACTTCAAGAAAGCTATGAAGGAAATCAAAAGCTGTTCTGGAGAGCATTTAAGAGCATGAGAAAGACCAAAGCATGCCCAATACGACAAAGAATGCCAAAGGAGAAATAATGAAAGGAGACAGCGAAGGCATGGAAACGTGGCGAAAGTACTTTCAACACTTACATAATCCCTGCAGAACCTATGAAACAAGGAGTACAGATGAAATAGTAAGAACATTAAGTAAGACAGAGGAGACAACTGAAGATGTAGACATCTCAATGGAAGAAATCCAAACAGCTAAAAAGAAAAGTGAAATGAGAAAAGACCCCAGGAGCAGATCAAGTTTATTCAGAAATGATTAAAACCCAAGGGAGAGAGGCAGACAAACTATTACATGCAATATGTAAACAAACATGGAAGTCAAAACAGGTACCAAACGACTGGGAAAAGGGAACGGTTGTACCAATACATAAGAAAGGACCATTTCTTAAAAGAACACAATGTAGTGCAAAGTTTACTAGAAGCCATTAAAAAGTGTGTTTTTTACAATAAACCAACATGTTTACTGAGAGTGGCTGGAAATGTATCTGAAGAATTTGATGTAGATATAGGAGTAAGATAGGGTTGTACCCTAAGTCCTCTTTTGTTTATCACATTGATGGATTCAGTCGCAAAGTCATCTTCAAAAATGAAGAAAGTGAATGTAGGTATGTAGAAGCTCAAACCAGTAAATGTATCAATGCTTTCATTTGCCGATAATTTAGCTCTGTTTGGAAAATCAGAAAGGGACCTTCAGTCAAATATCAACATTATGAGCAATGAACTAAATAAAAAAGGAATGAGAGTAAATGCAAAGAAAACCAAAAACCATGCTAGTAACTAGGGAAGCTAAAACGCAAAATCTTAAATTGGCAAGGGAGAATTTAGAACAAGTTCAAAGCTACAATTACCTAAGAGTAATAATGAACTCAGATGGAAAACCCAGAGAAGAAATCAGCCAGAGAATCCAAAAGGCAAGTGCAATATACAACCATCTACGAAAGGCAATTATAGGTAAACAAGAACTGTCAACAAAACCCAAAATGGCAGTATACCAAACAGATCATTGTCCTAATCTCCTCTATGGCAGCGAAACATGGACCTTAGACAGTAGAGAATACAGTAGAATACAGGCAGCTGAAAAGAAATATCTAAGAAGAGCAGTAGGGAACACATAAAGAGACAAAATCAGAAACACAACAATAAGAGATCAAACCAAAGCAGATAGAAATAAATCAACTCCAGATGGTTAGGACATGTAGAGAGAATGAATAACAATAGAATAGCTAAATCAGTATACAGTGCTAAAACGCAAGGTAAAAGACCAAA
>JAXRKP010002014.1:45000-55000 GCA_037039925.1 Doris montereyensis
GCTTTGTTCTGTCTGTTACCTTCGTTTGTGTTGTGTAATGCAATGCTTTGTTCTTCTGTCTGTTCCTTGTTCTGTTTGTTTTGTGTGTAATGCAATGCTTTGTTCTGTCTGTTACCTTCGTTTGTTTTGTGTAAAGCAATGCTTTTTTCTGTCTGTTACCTTCGTTTGTTTTGTGTAAAGCAATGCTTTGTTCTGTCTGTTTGTTTGTTTTTGTAAGCAATGCTTTGTTCTGTCTGTTACTTTCGTTTGTGTTGTGTAATGCAATGCTTTGTTCTGTCTGTTCCTTTCATTTGTTTTGTGTAAAGCAATGCTTTGTTTTGTCTGTTACCTTCGTTTGTTTTGTGTAATGCAATGCTTGTTCTGTCTGTTACTTTCTTTTGTGTTGTGTAATGCAATACTTTGTTCTTCTGTTACCTTTCTTGTTTGTTTTGTGTAAAGCAATGCTTTGTTCATCTGTTACTTTCTTTTTTGTGTTGTGTAATGCAATGCTTTGTTTTGTCTGTTACTTTCGTTTGTTTCGTGTAATGCAATGCTTTGTTCTGTCTGTTACCTTTTATTTGTTTTGTGTAATACACAATGCTTTGTTCTGTCTGTTACCTTCGTTTGTTTTGTGTAATGCAATGCTTTGTTCTGTCTGTTACTTTCGTTTTGTTTTGTGTAAAGCAATGCTTTGTTCTGTCTGTTACCTTCGTTTGTTTTGTGTAATGCAATACTTTTGTTCTGTCTGTTAGTTTCGTTTGTTTTGTAATGCAATGCTTTGTTTGTCTGTTACCTTTCGTTTGTTTCATGTAATGCAATGCTTTGTTCTGTCTGTTACTTTCGTTTGTTTTGTTAATGCAATGCTTTGTTCTGTCTGTTAGTTTCGTTTGTTTTGTGTAAAGCAATGCTTTGTTCTGTCTGTTACTTTCGTTTGTTTCAATGCAATGCTTTGTTCTGTCTGTTCCTTTGTTTGTGTTGTGTAATGCAATGCTTTGTTCTGTCTGTTACTTTCGTTTGTGTTGTGTAATGCTTTGTTCTGTCTGTTCCTTTCGTTTGTGTTGTGTAATGCAATTTTGTTCTGTCTGTTACCGTTTCTTGGTTTAATGTAATGTTTTGATTTGTTTGGCTTTTGTTGTGTAATGCAATGCTTTGTTCTGTCTGTTCCTTTCTTTGGTTTGTGTAATGCAATGCTTTGTTCTGTCTGTTCCTTTGTTTGGTTTGTGTAAGGCAATGCTTTGTTCTGTCTGTTCCTTTCGTTGGTTTTGTGTAATGCAATGTTTTGTTTTCTGTTCCTGATTTTGTATTTGTGTTATTGTTTACTTATTATGACATCACCTTAGCTGTGGATGGGTAAATCAAACCTTTTTTTTTTAATAAAGAAAAAACATTATGTCTGTAGATCTAGGTCTAAGTCATTTTAACTTCCAGCCACAGAACAAAGGAATGAGCTGTCGTGAGGCCACAAAGAAAAACTGAAAACTCTGTGCAACGCTGAAATACATTCGATGCATTTTAATGCAGTAATGTTCGGTTTAAGAATATACTCATTTTTTTTTTTGCTAGATTATTTGTTTTGGGTTTTTTTGTTGCTTTTTAGCAATACCAGCCACCTGTCGGGGGGGTGGGGCAGGGGGGTATATTGTTGCGACAAGAGTGCGATGAAAGCCTGACGTGGGAGGAAGAATACAGGTAGATGCCGTGTCAAACATGCCCGTAGAGATTTGAGTTTATATGATTTGTGAAACATATTTGTGTATTTGATAAGATAAGAAAAGGGAAGATAAGACAATTTCATTGATCTCATAATATGTGAAAATTCACTTGGTCACATGATACAATTTACAGGTAAGAGTTAAGTGTAAATGCAACTTCTATCAATGTCGGTAGGCAAGAAAAATAAGCGTAGGTATAATATATGTTAATGGTGTGATACATGAATTAATTAGACGACGGATATATACACATATATGTATATTATATATTTATATATATATATATATATATATATATATATATATATTATATATATATATATATATATATATATATATATATATATATATATATATATATATATATATATATATATATATATATATATATATATATATATATATATATATATATATATATATATATATAAAAATAAAAATAAAAAAAATAAAAAACAAATATAACTATATATATGTATATATATATATATATATATATATATATATTTATATATATATATATATATATATATATATATATATATATATATATATAATTCTGAGTTGGTCGTTCTTTTTCGCTTAAACCTCCAAGATTTGCCAGGCCACTAGAGTAACCAACCATATTTTGGCATGTAGGTTCTAAATGATCCCAATATCGTTTTCATTCGAAGAATTCTTTGAAAATGTGACGTAAGAATTCTTTTGATTAGAAGTGACGTAAGAATTCTTTGATTAGAAGTGACGAAAGAATTCTTTGATTAGAAGTGACGTAAGAATTCTTTGATTAGAAGTGACGTAAAAATTCTTTGATTAGAAGTGACAAAAAAATTATTTGATTAGAAGTTAAAAATTATTTGATTGGAAGTGACGTAAAAGTATTTGATTAGAAGTTAAAAATTATTTGATTGGAAGTGACGTAAAAAGTATTTGATAAGAAGTGACGTAAAAATTATTTGATTAGAAGTGACGTAAAATTTTGATTGGATTAGAAATATTTGATAAGAAGTGAATTCTTTGATTAGACGTGACGTAAGAATTCTTTGATTAGAAGTGACGTAAGAATTCTTTGATTAGAAGTGACGTAAGAATTCTTTGATTAGAAGTGATAAGATTCTTTGATTAGGAAGTGACGTTTAATTATTGAAAATGTCAGCGTTTTCCCGTCTCTGAGTAGAATTTCCATTCATCTCGGTTGCCATTTTGAATGAGTTATATTTATATAACTAAACTGTGGGAAAATAGTGCATGTACTGTTCACACTTACCAGAGTAACACTAAGCCGATTTACCAATCGTACTGGGTATCACATGGGATGTAACAAGCTTGTATTACAATGTAATACCGGGTTGGGTTCTCTTGGTACTCAAGTGTTACATCACCTGGTCCCTCGACACTAGTGACAGTAACCATATCACATAACGTGTATTTTTTAATTGTCCCAAAATCGCTTTTATAATTTGAGGCATTTTTTTCTGCTATAAGTAACGTTTAATTTTTTTCTGCTATAAGTGACGTTAAATTTTTTCTGTTTAATGAAAACAAAAATTCATTTTTTCCTCGTTTTTTAATAGAATTTCCATTGACCTATTTATAGTTTACACGTTGGAATAGTGTCGTTTGCCAGTGAAATCTCAGTATCGAGTACTGACTTGGATCTATTAATTGTGCTCGATATCAATTCACTCAGGTGTGACCTACTCGTTGATTAATATTCTAGTGTAGGTTTCTTAGCTACGTTGTTGATTAATAATATTATTATTCTAGTGTGTAGGTTTCTTAGCTACGCTGTTGATTAATAATATTATTATTCTAGTGTAGGTTTTTAGCTACGTTGTTGATTAATACTTTTATTATTCTAGTGTAAGTTTCTTAGCTACGTTGTTGATTAATATTATTATTCTAGTGTAGGTTTCTTAGCTATTGCTGTTGATTAATAATATTATTATTCTAGTGTAGGTTTCTTAGCTACGCTGTTAGTTAATATTATTATTCTAGTGTAAGTTTCTTAGCTACGATGTTGATTAATAATATTATTATTCTAGTGTAAGTTTCTTAGCTACGCTGTTGATTAATAATATTATTATTCTCGTGTAAGTTTCTTAGCTACGATGTTGATTAATAATATTATTATTCTAGTGTAAGTTTCTTTAGCTACGATGTTGATTAATAATATTATTATTCTAGTGTAAGTTTCTTAGCTACGATGTTGATTAATATATTATTATTCTAGTGTAAGTTTCTTAGCTACGCTGTTGATTAATAGTTTATACGCTGTTGATTAATAATATTATTCTAGTGTAAGTTTCTTAGCTACGCTGTTGATTAATAATATTATTATTCTAGTGTAGGTTTCTTAGCTACGCTGTTGATTAATACTTTTATTATTCTAGTGTAGGTTTCTTTAGCTACGCTGTTGTGACAGGCCGGCATACTTTAATTTTTCGAACGCGGTCCTCGATACTATTTGAGTGTGACTACTGTACTGTCCTAGTGTCCTAGTGTACGAGTTTGGGCTCATTGATACCCGGAACAGGAAGGCGACTCGCCTTAAAGGGCCAGTGTAGACTCCCTTAGGCTACCGTCGCCTTTGTCCTCGCTTGTAGACGTACTACCACGGATGTCAGCCTGAAACTGGTGGCTGGGATCATTCTTTATACAAACTACCACGGATATCAGCCTGAAACTGGTGGCTGGGATCATTCTTTATACAAACTACCACGGATGTCAGCCTGAAACTGGTGGCTGAGATCATTCTTTATACAAACTACCACAGATGTCAGCCTAAAACTGGTGGCTGGGATCATTCTTTATACAAACTACCACAGATGTCAGCCTGAAACTGGTGGCTAGGGATCATTCTTTATACAAACCACGGATGTCAGCCTGAAACTGGTGCTGGGACCATTCTTTATACAAACTACGGATGTCAGCCTAAAACTGGTGGCTGGGATCATTCTTTATACAAAACTAGCCTGAAACTGGTGGCAGCATTCAGCAAAACCACACCTAAACTGGTGGCTGGGATCATTCTTTTCTCTGTCAGCCTGAAACTGGTGGCTAGGATCATTCTTTTACAAACAACCACGGATGTCTGTCTGTCTGTTGTCTGTCATTCTTGGTACAAACAACCTCTGATGTCAGCCTGTACTGGTGGCTGAGATCATTCTTTGTACAAACAACCACACCGGATGTCAGCCTGAAACTGGTGGCTGGGATCATTCTTTATACAAACTACCACAGATGTCAGCCTGAAACTGGTGGCTGGGATCATTCTTTATGCAAACTACCACCAGCACAGCAAAACCACACCTAAATAGGGTATGCTCTCTGTCTGCCTGTCTGTGTTTTCACTGTTTGTCCGTCTGTCTGTCTGTTGTCTGTCTGTTGGTCTCTATCTCTGTCTCTGTCTGTATGTTGTCTGTCTGTTGTCTGTATGTCTGTTGTCTGTCTGTCTCTCTTTCTCTCTCTGTCTCTTCTCTCTCTCTGTCTCTGTCTCTGTCTGTCTGTCTGTCTGTCTGTCTGTCTGTCTGTCTGTCTGTCTGTCTGTCTGTCTCTCTCTCTCTCTCTCTCTCTCTCTCTCTCTCTCTCTCTCTCTCTCTCTCTCTCTCTCTCTCTCTCTCTCTCTCTCTCTCCCTATATCTCCCTCTATCTGTCTGTCTGTCTGTCTCTCTGTCTCTCTGTCTCTGTCTATGTCTCTGTCTCTGTCTCTGTTCTGTCTGTCTGTCTGTCTGTCTGTCTGTATGTCTGTCTGTCTCCCTCTCTCTCTCTCTCTCTCTCTCTCTCTCTCTCTCTCTCTCTCTCTCTCTCTCTCGCTCTCTCTCTCTCTCTCTCTCTCTCTCTCTCTCTCTCTCTCTCTCTCTCTCTCTCTCTCTCTCTCTCTCTCTCTCTCTCTCTCTCTCTCTCTTTTCCTTCTAGTGAAGAGGAACGTGAAATCTCTAATAATGATAATAATAATAATAAGGATACTGATAATGCTAATGATAATGATAATAATAATAATGTTTATTTTTATAATATATCGCGTCTTATACCGAAGTGTCAAGGTAAATAGAAACGAAAGGCTTACTAGATAGAAATAGAAAAACAGAGGAGGACTCTGGGTGTACGTATCCCCCATTAAGGTAGACAACAGAGGAGGACAGTGGAACTGTGGGTGTCGCATCCCCATTGCTGCTCAACAGAGGAGGACAGTGAACTGTGGGTGTCCATCCCCATTAAGGTAGACAACAGAGGAGGACAGTGGAACTGTCTCTGTCTCTGTCTTTGTAGACAACAGAGGAGGACTGTGGAACTGTCTCTGTCATCCCCATTAAGGTAGACAACAGAGGAGGACTGTCTGTCTGTCTGTCTGTCATTCTGTCAACAGAGGAGGACTGTCTGTGGGTGTCGCATCCCCATTCTAGACAACAGAGGAGGACAGTCTCTCTGGGTGTCGCATCCCCATTAAGGTAGACAACAGAGGAGGACAGTAACTGTGGGTGTCGTCATCCCCATTAAGGTAGACAACAGAGGAGGACAGTGAACTCTGGGTGTCTCTCCCCATTAAGGTAGACTCAGAGGAGGACAGTCAACTCTGGGTGTCGCATCCCCATTAAGGTAGACAACAGAGGAGGACAGTGCAACTGTGGGTGTCGCATCCCCATTAAGGTAGACAACAGAGGAGTGACAGTCTCTCTGTGGGTGTCTCTCCCCATTTTAGACAACTCGTAACTGTGGGTGTTGCATCCCCATTAAGGTAGACAACAGAGGAGGACAGTGCAACTGGGTGTCGCATCCCCATTAAGGTAGACAACAGAGGAGGACAGTGCAACTGTGTGTCGCATCCCCATTAAGGTAGACAACAGAGGAGGACAGTGGAAACTGTCTGGGTGTCGCATCCCCATTAAGGTAGAAAACAGAGGAGGACAGTGGAACTCTGGGTCTCGCATCCCCATTAAGGTAGACTAGGAGGAGGACTGAACTGTGGGTCTCGCATCCCCATTAAGGTAGACAACAGAGGAGGACAGTGCAACTCTGGGTGTCGCATCCCCATTCTAGACAACAGAGGAGGACAGTGCAACTGTGGGTGTCGTATCCCCATTAAGGTAGACAACAGAGGAGGACAGTAACTCTGGGTGTCGCATCCCCATTAAGGTAGACAACAGAGGAGGACTGGAACCCTCCCCATTAAGGTAGACAACAGAGGAGGACTGTCTGTCCCCATTCTGTCTCTCTGTCTCGCATCATTAAGGTAGACAACAGAGGAGGACAGTCAACTGTCTCTGTCCCATTGTAGACTCTGTCTCTCTCTCTGGGTGTCGTCATCCTCTCTCAGAGGAGGACAGTGGAACTGTGGGTGTCGCATCCCCATTAAGGTAGACAACAGAGGAGGACTCAACTGTGGGTGTCGCATCCCCATTAAGGTAGACAACAGAGGAGGACAGTAACTGTGGGTGTCGCATCCCCATTAAGGTGGACAACAGAGGACTGGAACTGTGGGTGTCTTCCTATTAAGGTAGACAACAGAGGAGGACAGTGTAACTAATGGGTAATGATAATAATAATAATAATAAGGAATAATAATTAAGGTAGACAACAGAAGGAATAACTGTGGGTGTAATAATAATAAGGATACTGATGTGGGTGCTAATGATTAAGGTAGACAACATAAGGAATAATGTTTATTTTTATAATATAGAGGAGGACTTATGCAACTGTGGGTGTGCATCAGGTAAATAGACAACAGAGGAGGCAGTGGAACTAGATCCCCATTAAAATAGACAACAGAGGAGGACAGTGGAGAACTGTGGGTGTCGCATCCCCATTAAGGTAGACAACAGAGGAGGACAGTGGAACTGTGGGTGTCGCATCCCATTAAGGTAGACAACAGAGGAGGACAGTGCAACTGTGGGTGTCGCATCCCCATTAAGGTAGACAACAGAGGAGGACAGTGGAACTGTGGGTGTCGCATCCCCATTAAGGTAGACAACAGAGGAGGACAGTGCAACTGTGGGTGTCGCATCCCCATTGGTAGACAACAGAGGAGGACAGTGCAACTGTGGGTGTCGCATCCCCATTAAGGTAGACAACAGAGGAGGACAGTGGAACTGTGGGTGTCGCATCCCCATTAGGTAGACAACAGAGGAGGACAGTGGAACTGTGGGTGTCGCATCCCCATTAAGGTAGACAACAGAGGAGGACAGTGGAACTGTGGGTGTCGCATCCCCATTAAGGTAGACAACAGAGGAGGACAGTGGAACTGTGGGTGTCGCATCCCCATTAAGGTAGACAACAGAGGAGGACAGTGCAACTGTGGGTGTCGCATCCCCATTAAGGTAGACAACAGAGGAGGACAGTGGAACTGTGGGTGTCGCATCCCCATTAAGGTAGACAACAGCAAAATAATCGTACGATTTTCTGTGTTTTTGGGGCGGGGGTGTTTCTTGTCCTTATTGTTTTGGAAGGTGCGAAATGACTATTTCTTTCTTTTTGTTTTTGAAGGCGCGAAACGGTTATTTACTTTTTTTGTTTTGTTTTGGAAGGTGCGAAATGGTTATTTCATTCTTTTTTTTTGTTTTGGAAGGTGCGAAAATGGTTATTTACTCCTTTTGTTGTTTTTGAAGATGCGAAATGGTTATTTCATCCTTTTTATTTTGGAAGGTGCGAAATGGTTATTTCATCCTTTTTGTTTTGGAAAGTGCGAAATGGTTATTTCATCCTTTTTTGTTTTGGAAGGTGCGAAATGGTTATTTCATCCTTTTTTTTTTTGAAGGTGCGAAATGGTTATTTCATCCTTTTTATTTTGGAAGGTGCGAAATGGTTATTTCATCCTTTTTATTTTGGAAGGTGCGAAATGGTTATTTCATCCTTTTTATTTTGGAAGGTGCGAAATGGTTATTTCATCCTTTTTGTTTTGGAAAGTGCGAAATGGTTATTTCATCCTTTTGTTTTGGAAGGTGCGAAATGGTTATTTCATCCTTTTTATTTTGGAAGGTGCGAAATGGTTATTTCATCCTTTTTATTTTGGAAAGGTGCGAAATGGTTATTTCATCCTTTTTGTTTTCGGAAGGTGCGAAATGGTTATTTCATCCTTTTTTGTTTTTGGAAGGTGCGAAAATGGTTATTTACTTCTTTTTTTGTTTTGGAAAGTGCGAAATCGCTATTTCATTCTTTTGTTTTTGTTTTGGAATGTGCCAAATGGCTATTTACTTCTTTTTGTTTTATTTTTAGCAAGAGACAATGGTAGCTCGGCCGATAGAGTGTCTCACCACCACCCCATGAGATCCGCGTTGGATTTCCCAAGTTCTACAACTTTTATCTCAGACTGGGAAGATGATGTGCCTACGCTCCCTGCGCAATGGCGGAGACATTTCCTGGTCACCTCTAGCTGTCAACAAAGCGCCGAAAACTTGACGATTTGTGTTGCGCAAATCGATGCCGTAACATTCGGGGCTTCACTTCAAGTTCAGGAATAATTATGGCGTAGGAAAACCCCGGCATCGAAGCCTTGACCTTTGCGTGTAATGCCAACATTTAATTTTCAGAGCCACCTTCATCCACCCCTCTTCCTCCCCCCCCTCCCCCCTCCGCCCTCACTTCGTTTTTATACAACTTTTAAGAAGCTGCTCTTGTCGTGTGAGTAACTTTGCCCCCAGTATGACGTCATGGTGTGACAAATAACACCAGCTGGACTTGTCCGGGTGAAAATCTAAATGTCTGAACTGGGAAACTGTACATGTTCAATAATGAATGCAATAAGAGAGAGAGTGAGGCAGAGAGAACGAGAGAGAGAGAGAGAGAGAGAGAGAGAGAGAGAGAGAGAGAGAGAGAGAGAGACAGACAGACAGACAGACAGACAGACAGACAGACAGACAGACAGACACAGAGAGACAGACAGACAGACACAGAGAGACAGACAGACAGACAGACAGACAGGCAGGCAGACAGAGAGTGTGAGCGAGAGAGACAGACAGACAGACAGAGTGAGAGAGAGAAGAAGAGAGAGAGAGAGAGAGAGAGAGGGAGAGAGAGAGAGAGAGAGAGAGAGAGAGAGAAGAGAGAGAGAAGAGAGAAAGAAAGGGGGGAGGGGAGAGAGACAAAGACGGGCAGACAAACCGACAGAATGATAGACAGAGACATAGACAGACAGAGAAAGACAGGAATAAAGACAAAAACAAAAAGACAGAGTCATTAAGTCAAAGATAGTCCCATTCTCGAGTCCTGATTTTTCTAATTAATCAAGTCCCATTGTCGAGTAGGGTAATCAGGAGTACAGTTATGATTTTCTAATAAATCAAGTCTCATTGTCGAGTAGGGTAATCAGGAGT
>JAXRKP010002014.1:60000-75778 GCA_037039925.1 Doris montereyensis
ACGGTTATAACATTGACACGGTTGTAAGATTGACACGGTTGTAAGATTGACACGGTTATAACATTGACACGGTTGTAACATTGACACGGTTGTAACATTGACACGATTGTTACATTGACACGGTTATAACATTGATACGGTTATAACATTGACACGGTTGTTACATTGACACGGTTATAACATTGACACGGTTGTTACATTGACACGGTTGTTACATTGACACGGCTACTTACATTGACACGGTTATAACATTGACACGGTTGTAACATTGACACGGTTGTAACATTGACACGGTTGTTACATTGACACGGTTGTTACATTGACACGGTTGTTACATTGACACGGTTGTTACATTGACAATGGTTATACTGACACGGTTGTAACATTGACACGGTTGTTACATTGACACGGTTGTTACATTGACACGGTTGTTACATTGACACGGTTATAACATTGACACGGTAATAACATTGGACACGGCTATAACATTGACACGGTTATAACATTGACACGGTTATAACATTGACACGGTTGTTACATTGACACGGTTGTAACATTGACACGGTTGTAACATTGACACGGTTGTAACATTGACACGGTTTTTACAGTGACACGTTGTAACATTGACATGGTTGTTACATTGACACGGTTGTTACATTGACACGGTTGTAATTACTGGACACGGTTACAACATTGACACGGTTATAACATTGACACGGTTGTTACACGACACGGTTATAACATTGGACACGGTTAGTAACATTGACACGGTTATAACATTGACACGGTTATAACATTGACACGGTTATTGACACGGTTGTAACATTGACACTGTTGTTACATTGACACGGTTGTAACATTGACATGGTTGTTACATTGACACGGTTATAAGATTGACACGGTTGTAACATTGACAGTTGTTACATTGACACGGTTGTTACATTGACACGGTTGTTACATTGACACGGTTGTAACATTGACACGGTTATAACATTGACACGGTTGTAACATTGACACGGTTGCAACATTGACACGGTTGTTACATTGACACGGTTGTTACATTGACACGGTTGTTACATTGACACGGTTATAACATTGACACGGTTATAACATTGACACGGCTATAACATTGACACGGTTATAACATTGATACGGTTGTAACATTGACACGGTTGTTACATTGACACGGTTATAACATTGACACGGTAATAACATTGACACGGTTATAACATTGACACGGTTATAACATTGACACGGTTATAACATTGACACGGTTGTTACATTGACACGGTTGTTACATTGACACGGTTGTAACATTGACACGGTTGTAACATTGACACGGTTTTTACATTGACACGTTGTAACATTGACATGGTTATAACATTGACACGGTTATAACATTGACACGGTTGTTACATTGACACGATTGTTACATTCGACACGGTTATAACATTGACACGGTTGTTACATTGACACGGTTATAACATTGACACGGTTGTAACATTGACACGGTTGTTATGACACGGTTATAACATTGACACGGTTATTGACACGGTTATAACATTGACACGATTGTTACATTGACACGGTTATAACATTGACATGGTTGTTACATTGACACGGTTATAACATTGACACGGTTGTAACATTGACACAGTTGTTACATTGACGGTCATAACATTGGATTGTTACATTGACATGGTTATAACATTGACACGGTTGTTACATTGACAGGGTTATAACATTGACACGGTTGTAACATTGACACGGTTGTTACATTGACACGGTTGTTACATTGTTTAACATTGACACGGTTGTTACATTGACACGGTTATAACATTGACACGGTTGTTACAACATTGACACGGTTATAACATTGACACGGTTGTTACATTGACACGGTTATAACATTGACACGTTGTTACATTGACACGGTTATAACATTGACACGGTTGTAACATTGACACGGTTATAACATGGTTGTTTACATTGACACGGTTATAACATTGACACGGTTGTTACATTGACACGGTTATAACATTGACACGGTTGTTACATTGACACGGTTGTTACATTGACACGGTTGTTACATTGACACGGCTGTTACATTGACACGGTTGTTACATTGACACGGTTATAACATTGACACGGGTTGTTACATTGACACGGTTATAACATTGACACGATTGTTACATTGACACGGTTATAACATTGACACGGTTGTTACATTGACACGGTTATAACATTGACACGGTTGTTACATTGACACGGTTATAACATTGACACGATTGTTACATTGACATGGTTATAACATTGACACGATTGTTACATTGACACGGTTATAACATTGACACGATTGTTACATTGACACGGTTATAACATTGACACGGTTGTTACATTGACACGGTTATAACATTGACACGATTGTTACATTGACACGGTTATAACATTGACACGGCTGTTACATTGACACGGTTGTTACATTGACACGGTTGTTACATTGACACGGTTGTTACATTGACACGGTTGTTACATTGACACGGTTGTTACATTGACACGGTTATAACATTGACACGGTTGTTATATTGACACAGTTATAACATTGACACGGTTGTTACATTGACACGGTTGTTACATTGACACGGTTGTTACATTGACATGGTTATAACATTGACACGGTTACATTGACACGGTTATAACATTGACATGGTTGTTACATTGACACGGTTATGACATTGACACGGTTGTTACATTGACACGGTTGTAACATTGACACGGTTGTTACATTGACACGGTTGTTACATTGACACGGTTGTTACATTGACACGGTTGTTACATTGAACAGTTGTTACATTGACACGGTTGTTACATTGACACGGTTATAACATTGACACGGTTGTTACATTGACACGGTTATAACATTGACACGGTTGTTACATTGACACGGTTATAACATTGACACGGTTATAAAATTGACACGGTTATAACATTGACACGGTTATAACATTGACACGGTTGTTACATTGACACGGTTGTTACATTGATTACGGTTGTTACATTGACACGGTTATAACATTGACACGGTTGTAACATTGACACGGTTGTTACATTGACACGATTGTTACATTGACACGGTTATAACATTGACACGGTTGTTACATTGACACGGTTATTGATTGACACGGTTGTTACATTGACACGGTTGTTACATTGACACAGTTGTAACATTGACACGGTTATTACATTGACACGGTTAAATATTGACACGGTTATAACATTGACACGGTTATAACATTGGCACGGTTGTTACATTGACACGGTTATAACATTGACACGGTTGTAACATTGACACGGTTATAACATTGACACGGTTATAACATTGACACGGTTATAACATTGACACGGTTATAACATTGACACGGTTATAACATTGACACGGTTGTTACATTGACACGGTTGTTACATTGACACGGTTGTTACATTGACACGGTTGTTACATTGACATGGTTGTTACATTGACATGGTTGTTACATCGACACGGTTGTTACATTGACATGGTTGTTGATATGGTTGTTACATTGACACGGTTGTAACATTGACACGGTTATAACATTGACACGGTTGTTACATTGACACGGTTGTAACATTGACACGGTTATAACATTGACACGGTTGTTACATTGACACGGTTGTTACATTGACATGGTTATAACATTGACACGGTTATAAAATTGACACGGTTGTAACATTGACACGGTTATAACATTGACACGATTGTTACATTGACACGGTTGTTACATTGACACGGTTGTTACATTGACACGGTTGTTACATTGACACGGTTGTTACATTGACACGGTTATAACATTGACACGGTTGTTACATTGACACAGTTATTACATTAACACGGTTGTTACATTGACACGGTTATAACATTGACACAGTTGTTACATTGACACGGTTATAACATTGACACGGTTGTTACATTGACACGGTTGTAACATTGACACGGTTGTTACATTGACACGGTATAACATTGACACGGTTGTTACATTGACACAGTTGTAACATTGACACGGTTGTTACATTGACACGGTTGTAACATTGACACGGTTGTTACATTGACACGGTTGTAACATTGACACGGTTGTAACATTGACACGGTTGTAACATTGACACGGTTGTTACATTGACACGGTTGTTACATTTTGACACGGTGGTTACATTGACACGGTTGTTACATTGACACGGTTGTTACATTGACGCAGTTATAACATTGACACGGTTATAACATTGACACGGTTATAACATTGACACGGTTGTAACATTGACACGGTTGTAACATTGACACGGTTGTTACATTGACACGGTTATAACATTGATACGGTTATAACATTGACACGGTTATAATATTGACACGGTTATAACATTGATATGGTTATTACATGACATGGTTATAACATTGACAGGTTATAACATTGATACGATTGTTACATTGACACGGTTGTTATTGACACGGTTGTTACATTGACACGGTTGTTACATTGACACGGTTGTTACATTGACACGGTTGTTACATTGACACGGTTGTTTACATTGATGGTTATAACATTGACACGGTTATAACATTGACACGGTTATAACATTTACACGGTTATAACATTGACACGGTTATAACATTGACACGGTTATAACATTGACACGGTTATAACATTGACACGGTTATAACATTGATACGGTTGTTACATTGACACGGTTGTTACATTGACACGGTTGTTACATTGGCACAGTTGTTACATTTGACACAGTTGTTACATTTGAGCACATTGACACAGTTGTTTACATTGACACTGTTGTTACATTGACAGGGTTGTTACATTGACACAGTTGTTACATTGATACGGTTGTTACATTGATACGGTTGTTACTATCGATTACTTAAGTTGTTACATTTCGAGACGGCTGTTACATTGACATGGTTGTTACATTCGACATGGTTGTTACATTGACATCGTTGTTACACTGACATGGTTGTTACACTGACATGGTTGTTACACTGACATGGTTGTTACACTGACATGGTTGTTACACTGACATGGTTGTTACACTGACATGGTTGTAACACTCACACGGTTGTTACACTGACATGGTTGTTACATTGACACGGTTGTTACATTGACATGGTTGTTACATTGAGACGGTTGTAACATTGACACGGTTGTTGCACTGACATGGTTGTTACACTGACATGGTTGTTACATTGACACGGTTGTTACATTGACACGGTTGTTACATTGACATGGTTGTTACATTGACACGGTTGTAACATTGACACGGTTGTTACATTGACATGGTTGTTACATTGACATGGTTGTTACATTGACACGGTTGTTACATTGACATGGTTGTTACATTGACACGGTTGTTAAACTGACATGGTTGTTACATTGACATGGTTGTTACACTGACATGGTTGTTACATTGACACAGTTGTTACACTGACATGGTTGTTACATTGACACAGTTGTTACACTGACATGGTTGTTACATTGACACGGTTGTTACATTGACATGGTTGTTACACTGACATGGTTGTTACACTGACTTGGTTGTTGCACTGACATGGTTGTTACATTGACACGGTTGTTACACTGACATGGTTGTTACATTGACATGGTTGTTACACTGACATGGTTGTTACACTGACATGGTTGTTACACTGACATGGTTGTTACATTGAGACGGTTGTTACACTGATATGGTTGTTACACTGACATGGTTGTTACACTGACACGGTTGTTACATTGATACGGTTGTTACATTGACATAGTTGTTACATTGAGACGGTTGTTACACTGACATGGTTGTTACATTGACATGGTTGTTACACTGACATGGTTGTTACACTGACATGGTTGTTACATTGACATGGTTGTTACACTGACATGGTTGTTACACTGACATGGTTGTTACACTGACATGGTTGTTACATTGACATGGTTGTTACACTGACATGGTTGTTACATTGACATGGTTGTTACACTGACATGGTTGTTACACTGACATGGTTGTTACATTGACATGGTTGTTACACTGACATGGTTGTTACACTGACATGGTTGTTACATTGACATGGTTGTTACACTGACATGGTTGTTACACTGACATGGTTGTTACACTGACATGGTTGTTACATTGACATGGTTGTTACATTGACATGGTTGTTACATTGACACGGTTGTTACATTGATACAGTTGTTACATTGATACGGTTGTTACATTGATACGGTTGTTACATTGATACGGTTGTTACATTGATACGGTTGTTACATTGATACGGTTGTTACATTGATATGGTTGTTACATTGACACGGTTATAACATTGACATGTTTGTTACATTGACATGTTTGTTACATTGACATGGTTGTTACATTGACATGGTTGTTAGACTGACACGGTTGTTACATTGATACGGTTGTTACATTGATACGGTTGTTACATTGATACGGTTGTTACATTGATACGGTTGTTACATTGATACGGTTGTTACATTGATACGGTTGTTACATTGATATGGTTGTTACATTGATACGGTTGTAACATTGACACGGTTGTTAGACTGACACGGTTGTTACATTGATACGGTTGTAACATTGACACGGTTGTTACATTGATACGGTTGTAACATTGACACGGTTGTTACATTGATACGGTTGTAACATTGACACGGTTGTTACATTGATACGGTTGTAACATTGACACGGTTGTTACATTGATACGGTTGTAACATTGACACGGTTGTTACATTGATACGGTTGTAACATTGACACGGTTGTTACATTGATACGGTTGTAACATTGACACGGTTGTTACATTGATACGGTTGTAACATTGATACGGTTGATACATTGATACGGTTGTAACATTGATACGGTTGTAACATTGATACGGTTGTAACATTGATACGGTTGTAACATTGATACGGTTGTTACATTGATACGGTTGTAACATTGATACGGTTGTTACATTGATACGGTTGTTACATTGATACGGTTGTTACATTGATACGATTGTTACACTGACACAGTTGTAACATTGATACGGTTGTTACACTGACATGGTTGTTACATTGACATGGTTGTTACATTGATACGGTTGTTACATTGATACGGTTGTAACATTGATACGGTTGTTACATTGACACGGTTGTTACATTGATACGGTTGTTACATTGACATGGTTGTTACATTGACACGGTTGTAACATTGATACGGTTGTTACATTGACAAAGTTGTTACATTGATACGGTTGTAACATTGATACGGTTATAACATTGATACGGTTGTAACATTGATAAGGTTGTTACATTGACACAGTTGTTACATTGACACGGTTGTAACATTGATACGGTTGTTACATTGACACAGTTGTTGTTACATTGACATGGTTGTTACATTGACACAGTTGTTACATTGACACAGTTGTAACATTGATACGGTTGTTACATTGACATGGTTGTTACATTGACACGGTTGTAACATTGATACGGTTGTTACATTGACATGGTTGTTACATTGACATGGTTGTTACATTGACACGGTTGTAACATTGATACGCTTGTTACATTGATACGGTTGTTACACTGACACGGTTGTAACATTGACATGGTTGTTACATTGACATGGTTGTTACATTAACACGGTTGTAACATTGATACGGTTGTTACATTGACACGGTTATAACATTGACACGGTTGTAACATTGACACGGTTGTTACATTGACACGGTTGTTACATTGACACGGTTGTTACATTGACACGGTTGTAACATTGATACGGTTGTTACATTGATACGGTTGTGACATTGACACGGTTGTTACATTGACATGGTTATAACATTGACACGGTTATGACATTGACACGGTTATAACATTGACACGGTTATAACATTGACACGGTTGTAACATTGACACGGTTGTTACATTGACATGGTTGTTACATTAACACGGTTGTAACATTGATACGGTTGTTACATTGATACGGTTGTTACATTGACACGGTTGTTACATTAACACGGTTGTAACATTGATACGGTTGTTACATTGACACGGTTGTGACATTGACACGGTTGTTACATTGACACGGTTGTAACATTGACACGGTTGTTACATTGACACGGTTGTAACATTGATACGGTTGTTACATTGACACGGTTGTAACATTGACACGGTTGTTACATTGACATGGTTGTTACATTGACACGGTTGTTACATTGACACGGTTGTTACATTGACATGGTTGTTACATTGACACGGTTGTTACATTGACATGGTTGTTACATTGACATGGTTGTTACACTGACACGGTTATAACATTGACACGGTTGTTACATTGACACGGTTATAACACTGACACGGTTGTTACATTGACACGGTTGTAACATTGATACAGTTGTTACATTGACACGGTTATAACATTGACACGGTTGTTACATTGACACCGTTGTTACATAGAAATGTTTGTTACATTGACATGTTTGTTACATTGACATGTTTGTTACATTAACACGGTTGTAACATTGATACGGTTGTTACACTGACACGGTTATAACATTGACACGGTTGTTACATTGACACGGTTATAACACTGACACGGTTGTAACATTGACACGGTTATAACATTGACAAGGTTGTAACATTGACACGGTTATAACATTGACACAGTTGTTACATTGACACGGTTATAACATTGACACGGTTGTAACATTGACACGGTTATAACATTGACACGGTTATAACATTGACATGGTTGTAACATTCACACGGCTATAACATTGACACGTTTATAACATTGACACGGTTGTAACATTGACACGGTTATAACATTGACACGGTTGTAACATTGACACGGTTGTAACATTGACACGGTTGTAACATTGACACGGTTATAACATTGACACGGTTGTAACATTGACACGGTTGTAACATTGACACGGTTGTAGCATTGACACGGTTATAACATTGACACGGTTGTTACATTGACACGGTTGTTACATTGACACGGTTGTTACATTGACACGGTTGTTACATTGATACGTATGTAACACTCAGTTAATGTTGTTACACGATGGCTGGTTGTTACATTGACGTAAGTTGTTACATTGACATGGCTGTTACATTGAGACGGTTGCAACATTGACACGGTTGTTGCACTGACATGGTTGTTACACTGACATGGTTGTTATTATCGATGAGTCTTACATTTGCATCTGCTGTTACATTGACACGGTTCTTACATTGACACGGTTCTTAACATTGACACGGTTCTGATACTGACACTGGTTGTTACATTTACACTGTTCTTACATTGACATTTAGTTGCTACATTGACACGGTTCTTTTACATTGACACGTCGTTACATTGATACGGCTGTTGCATTGACACGGCTGTTACATTGATACGGTTGTTACATTGACACGGTTGTTACATTGATACTACGTTATACCACATTTAAGAAGGTATTGATACGGTTGTTACATTGACACGGTTGTTACATTGACATGGTTGTTACATTGACACGGTTGTTATTGACACGGTTGTTACATTGAGACGGTTGTTACATTGACATGGTTGTTATTGACATCGGTTGTTACATTGACACGGTTGTTGATTATTACGGTTGTTACATTGATACGGTTGTTACATGGATACAGTTTGTTACATTGAGACGGTTGTTACATTGACATGGTTGTTACATTGACATGGTTGTTACATTGACATCGTTGTTACAACGACATGGTTGTTACACTGACATGGTTATTACACTGACATGGTTGTTACATTGACACAGTTTGTTACATTGACATGGTTGTTACATTGAGACGGTTGTAACATTGACACAGTTGTTGCACTGACATGGTTGTTACACTGACATGGTTGTTACATTGACACGGTTGTTACATTGACACGGTTGTTACATTGACACGGTTCTTACATTGACACGGTTGTTACATTGACACGGTTCTTGTTCGGCTTACGGTTGTTACATTGACACGAGTTCTTACATTGACACGGTTGTTACATTGATACGGTTGTTACACATTGATACGGTTGTTACATTGACACGGTTGTTACATTGATACGGTTGTTACATTGATACGGTTGTTACATTGATACGGTTGTTACATTGAGACGGTTGTTACACTGACACGGTTGTTAAATTGACACGGTTGTTACATTGACATGGTTGTTACACTGACATGGTTGTTACATTGACATAGTTGTTACGTGACATGGTTGTTACACTGACATGGTTGTTACATTGACATGGTTGTAACATTGACATGGTTGTTACTGACATGGTTGTTACATTGACATGGTTGTTAGACTGACATGTTTGTTACATTGACACGGTTGTTACATTGACATGGTTGTTACATTGACATGGTTGTTACACTGACATGGTTGTTACACTGACATGGTTGTTACATTGACACGGTTGTTACATTGACATGGTTGTTACATTGACATGGTTGTTACACTGACATGGTTGTTACACTGATTTGGTTGTTGCACTGCATATGGTTGTTACATTGACATGGTTGTTACACTGACATGGTTGTTACACTGACATGGTTGTTACACTGACATGGTTGTTACTGACATGGTTGTTACTGACATGGTTGTTACACTGACATGGTTGTTACACTGACATGTTTGTTACGCAGCATGGTTGTTACACTGACATGGTTGTTACACTGACATGGTTGTTACACTGACATGGTTGTTACACTGACATGGTTGTTACATTTGACACGATTTGTTACATTGACATGGTTGTTACACTGACATGGTTGTTGCTATTTATGGATTTTATTTACATTCTTACAGTTGTAACGTTAATGCAGTTATTACATTGACATGGTTGTTACATTAACGGATTGCCTTAACATTGATACGGTTGTTACATTGACATGGTTGTTACATTGACATGGTTGTTACATTGTTTGCGGTTGTTACATTGATACAGTTGTTACATTGGCGGTTGTAACAATGACACCGTTATAACATTGACATGGTTGTAACATTGACACGGTTGTTGTTGACACGGATTGTTACATTGACACGGTTGTTACATTGACACGGTTGTTACATTGACACGGTTGTTACATTGACACGGTTGTAACATTGACACGGTTGTTACATTGACATGGTTGTTCATTGATATTGTTGTTACATTGACACAGTTACATTGACATGGTTGTTACATTGACACGATTTGTTAAACTGACATGGTTGTTACATTGACATGGTTGTTACACTGACATGGTTGTTACATGTTACACATCACTGTTGTTACACTGACACTGACGGTTGTTACATTGACACAGTTGTTACATTGACATGGTTTGTTCACTGACATGGTTGACACTTGGTTGTTACACTGACATGGTTGTTACACCGACATGGTTGTTACACACTGACATGGTTGTTGCATTGACATGGTTGTTACACTGACATGGTTGTTACACTGACATGGTTACGTTACAGTTGACACTGGTTGTTTACATGACATGGTTGTTACACTGACATTGATACGGTTATTACACTGATATGGTTGTTACATTGAGTTGTTACATTGAGACGGTTGTTACATTGACATGGTTGTTACATTGACATGGTTGTTACACTATTGTTACATTGACTAAACATGGTTGTTACACTGACATGGTTGTTACACTGATTATTGGTTGACATGGTTACACCGCATGGTTGTTACATTGACATGGTTGTTACATTGAGCATGGTTGTTACACTGACATGGTTGTTACATTGACATGGTTTATTTACACTGACATGGTTGTTACACTGACATGGTTGTTACATTGACATTGTTGTTACACTGACATGGTTGTTACACTGACATGGTTGTTACATTGACATGGTTGTTACACTGACATGGTTGTTACATTGACATGGTTGTTACATTGTTACACTCGACAGTTGTTACATTGATACAGTTGTTGTTACATTGACATGGTTGTTACATTGATACGGTTGTTACATTGATACAGTTGTTACATTGACATGGTTGTTACATTGACACGGTTGTTACATTGATACGGTTGTTACATTGATATGGTTGTTACATTGATACGGTTATAACATTGACATGTTTGTTACATTGACACGGTTATAACATTGACATGGTTGTTACATTGACATGGTTGTTAGACTGACATGGTTGTTAGACTGACACGGATTGTTACATTGATACGGTTGTTACATTGATACGGTTGTTACATTGATCGGTTGTTACATTGATTTGTTACATTGATACGGATTTGTTACATTGATACGGTTGTTACATTGATATGGTTGTTACATTGATACGGTTGTAACATTGACACGGTTGTTAGACTGACACGGTTGTTACATTGATACGGTTGTAACATTGACACGGTTGTTACATTGATACGGTTGTAACATTGACACGGTTGTTACATTGATACGGTTATAACATTGACACGGTTATAACATTGACACGGTTGTTACATTGACACGGTTGTTACATTGACACGGTTGTTACATTGACACGGTTATAACATTGACACGGTTGTTACATTGACACGGTTGTTACATTGACACGATTGTTACATTGACACGGTTATAACATTGACACGGTTGTTACATTGATATGGTTGGATAGATTGACACGGTTGTTACATTGACACGGTTGTTACATTGACACAGTTGTTACATTGACACGGTTGTTGTTACATTGACACGGTTATGTAACATTGACACGGTTATAACATTGACACGGTTATAACATTGAATGGTTGTGATACGGTTATTACATTGACACGGTTATAACATTGACACGGTTATAACATTGACACGGTTATAACATTGACACGGTTATAACATTGACACGGTTATAACATTGACACGGTTATAACATTGACACGGTTATAACATTGACACGGTTGTTACATTGACACGGTTGTTACATTGACACGGTTGTTACATTGACACGGTTGTTACATTGACATGGTTGTTACATTGACATGGTTGTTACATCGACACGGTTGTTACATTGACATGGTTGTTACATTGATATGGTTGTTACATTGATACGGTTATAACATTGACACGGTTATAACATTGACACGGTTACTTTACATTGACACGTTGTTGTTACTTGACACGGTTATAACATTGACACGGTTGTTACATGGACACGGTTGTTACATTGACATGGTTATAACATTGACACGGTTATAAAATTGACACGGTTATAACATTGACACGGTTATAACATTACACGATTGTTACATTGACATGGTTGTTACATTGACATGGTTGTTACATTGACACGCTGTTACATTGACACGGTTGTTATATTGATACAGTTGTAACATTGACACGGTTGTAACATTGACATGGTTGTTACATTAACACGGTTGTTACATTGACACGGTTATAACATTGGACAGTTGTTACATTGACACGGTTATAACATTGACACGGTTGTAACATTGACACGGTTGTACATTGACACTGTTGTTACAATGGACACGGTTGTTACATTGACACGGTTGTAAATATGACACAGTTGTTACATTGACACGGTTGTTACATTGACACGGTTGTATTGACATTTATAACACACACGCATTGTTACATTGACACGGTTGTAACATTGACACGGTTGTAACATTGACACGGTTGTAACATGACACGGTTGTTACATTGACATGGTTGTTACATTGACACGGTTGTAACATTGATACGGTTGTTACATTGATACGGTTGTTACATTGACACGGTTGTTACATTGACATACGGTTATAACATTGATACGGTTGTAACATTGACACGGTTGTAACATTGACACGGTTGTTACATTGACACGGTTGTAACATTGACACGGTTGTTACATTGACACGGTTGTAACATTGATACGGTTGTTACATTGACACGGTTGTAATATTGACACGGTTGTTACATTGACACGGTTGTAACATTGACACGGTTGTTGACATTGACATTGGGGTTGTTACATTGATATGGTTGTTACATTGACACGGTTGTTACATTGACATGGTTGTTACATTGACATGGTTGTTACATTGACACGGTTATAACATTGACACGGTTGTTACATTGACACGGTTATAACACTGACACGGTTATAACATTGACACGGTTATAACATTGACACGGTTATAACATTGACACGGTTATAACATTGACACGGGTTGTTACATTGACACCGTTGTTACATAGACATGTTTGTTACATTGACATGTTTGACACGGTTGTTACATTGACACGGTTGTAACATTGATACGGTTGTTACACTGACACGGTTGTTACATTGACACGGTTGTTACATTGACACGGTTATAACATTGACACGGTTGTTACATTGATAACATTGACAC
Source organism: Doris montereyensis (assembly GCA_037039925.1). Classification (NCBI taxonomy): domain Eukaryota; kingdom Metazoa; phylum Mollusca; class Gastropoda; order Nudibranchia; family Dorididae; genus Doris; species Doris montereyensis. Next base: position 74,451 of record JAXRKP010002014.1, read on the forward strand.
AGTTGTTACATTGACACGGTTGTTACATTGACACGGTTATAACATTGACACGGTTATTACATTGACACGGTTATAACATTGACACGTTGTTATAACATTGATACGGTTGTTACATTGACACTGTTGTTACATTGACACGGTTGTTACATTGGTTGTTGTTAATCCTGTTGTTACATTGACACAGTTGTTACATTGACAGGGTTGTTACATTGACTCTGGTTGTTACATTGACACTGTTGTTACATTGACAGGGTTGTTGACAGAGACGGGTTGTTACATTGACACTGTTGTTACACTGACACGGCTGTTTCTACATCTGACCTGAAATATAAACTATGTGGCATCTCATCTGTGGAGCTGACTGTTGTGACATCACAGCAATCTGGATGACCACCACTTCCCAGCATCCATTGCAGCAGTCTGCTCTGGTGACTGCCCCACTCAGCGTCAAGCTAGCCAGTAGCGGGGGGGGGGGGGGGTGGGGGGACCAATGTTCCTATCCTGTTTCTGCCTGCCTGACTTGATGTCTCTCTGGTTCTACTGGCCCTTGAAGAATTTTCTTGGTCAGTACAACCAGCAGCAGCTGCTCCATATGTAACTCTACATAAATGTACACGATGTACTTCCCTTTGATGTCAATGCACCGTGTAGGGTGTGAGCTGATGTACTTCCCTTTGATGTCAATGCACTGTGTGGGGTGTGAGCTGATGTACTTCCCTTTGATGTCAATGCACTGTGTAGGGTGTGAGGTTATGTACTTCCTTGATGTCAATGCCCTTTGATGTCAATGTACTTCCCTTTGATGTATGGGTGTGAGCTGATGTACTTCCCTTTGATGTCAATGCACTGTATAGGGTGTGAGCTGATGTACTTCCCTTTGATGTCAATGCACCGTGCATAGGGTGTGAGCTTATGTACTTCCCTTTGATGCAATGCACTGTGTGGGGTGTGAGCACTTCCTTTGATGCCAATGTGTGTATAGGGTGTGTGAGCTGATGTATTTCCCTTTGATGTCAATGCACTGTGTATAGGGTGTGAGCTTATGTACTTCCCTTTGATGTCAATGCACTGTGTGGGGTGTGAGCTTATGTACTTCCCTTTGATGTCAATGCATCTGTGTGAGCTTAGTACTTTTGATGTGCACTGTATAGGTGTTATGTACTTCCCTTTTTGATGTCAATGCCGTGTATAGGGTGTGGTGTTATGTACTTTGATGCCAATGCCCTTGGGATGTCAATTCCCTTTGATGTCAATGCACCGTGTATAGGTGTTATGTACTTCCCCTTTGATGTCAATGCACTGTGTATAGGGTATGGTGTTATGTACTT
>JAXRKP010002015.1:2500-7500 GCA_037039925.1 Doris montereyensis
CTCTCTCTCTCTCTCCTCTGCATGTCTTTTCAAAACTCAGTGAGTCTCGTCAGGTCTGTTAAATCGAACTAGTAGTAGTAGTAGTAGTAGTAGTAGTAGTAGTAGTAGTAGTAGTAGTAGTAGAAGTAGTAGCAGCAGAAGCAGCAGCAGTAGTAGTAGTAGTAGTAGTAGTAGTAGTAGTAGTAGTAGTAGTAGTAGTAGTAGTAGTAGTAGTAGTAGTAGTAGTAGTAGTAGTAGTAGTAGTAGTAGTAGTAGTAGTAGTAGTAGTAGTAGTAGTAGTAGTAGTAGTAGTAGTAGTAGTAGTATAGTAGTAGTAGTAGTAGTAGTAGTAGTAGTAGTAGTAGTAGTAGTAGTAGTAGTTAGTAGTAGTAGTAGTAGTAGTAGTAGTAGTAGTAGTAGTAGTAGTAGTAGTAGTAGTAGTAGTAGTAGTAGTAGTAGTAGTAGTAGTAGTAGTAGTAGTAGTAGTAGTAGTAGTAGTAGTAGTAGTAGTAGTAGTAGTAGTAGTAGTAGTAGTAGTAGTAGTAGTAGTAGTAGTAGTGTAGTAGTAGTAGTAGTAGTAGTAGTAGTAGTCTAGTAGTAGTTAGTAGTAGTAGTAGTAGTAGTAGTAGTAGTGGTAGCTTATTGGTATTTGTCTCCACAAGAAAGGAGAAGAAGTAGTAGTAGTAGTAGTAGTAGTAGTAGTAGTAGTAGTAGTAGAAGTAGTAGTAGTAGTAGTAGTAGTAGTAGTAGTAGTATTCTTCACCAGTAGTAGTAGCTGCTGTAGTGGAGTAGTAGTAGTAGTAAGAGTAGTCCATAGTAGTACTAGTAACAGAAGTAGTCGTTTTCAAATTAATACAATCATGTAGTATAGCTGTAGGATTGAGAAGTACAGTTTAGCAGAAGCTGTTTTAGCAAATATTAAACCCCTCTTTTTTAATTTTTGATTTTTTTTGTATCAAATGGACCTTTCAATTCTGTCTCCTTTTAGAGGCACGTGTGTGTAGCCACTATGTGTGTAAAACCCCTCCAAAAAAAACGTGTCAGGGTGAACTTCACACGTTTTGATAAATATGAACCGGTTCATGGTATGTTATTAATGGAAACAAGAATCAACCTCAGGCCTTTTTATCACTCCTCGATGTTCTTATTTAGCACAAAACTCTTCTTGATTTCATAAATATTATCGTCCATCCTGAAATAATCGCAAATCGTTCACTTGTTTGTTTTTTTTACATACCTGACACAGATTGTGGTTGAGGACCAAAACTTGAATTGCAAGACTAAGACAACAGGTGAAATAAAGTGTTTTTTAGAAGTAAAACCTTTTATTTTTAAGCCAGCGTACTTTGAATTAAAATGAAGCAGCCCGCAGGGGAGAGACGTCAAAAGAATCGGAAATCACGAATCGTTTTAGGACCTACTTTTCACGCATCATTCAAATGCCCACTATTACAATGCAAACTGGCTTCGTTTTACTGCACTACGTTTGTTTTCTTCAATAACATTAGGAAGTAGATCTACGTTAGCTTCGACTCCTCTCCTACATACGGAAAGCACATTATCTATCTTACTAATTGCTCTGTGCTATGTTCCCTCTGACAGGCTCTGTCTCCTGTCTGCCTGTCTGCACTGTTGTCTCTGTCTCTGTTGGTTACACAAACCTCCTGTGGTAAGCTGTCTCTCTGTCTGTCTGTCTGTCTGTCTTCTAGTTGTCTCTACTGACGTGTTTATCTTTGTGTCCTCCTCCTCATTGAGAATAATGAGATAGGCTCTCAGTCACCTTTGACGACCTTTACGGTGTCGGTGGCTCTCTATCTCTGTTCAAAGCTACGTGAACATTTAGCGCATACATACCAGAGTACTATAACAATCGCAGATTGGAATGGACTGTGTCTCTGTCTGTACATGCTTTTGTTTCAGATAACATTACCACATCCACCATATGTCTGTCTGATCTCATGGTGAATTAAAGAGGAACAACAGGATGAAAGATACGTGAAAAGAGTGAAAAAAAACGTACCAGCAACCTCTGCCAACTGCCCGCATGCTTCTCTGTCATTACAAACATCTAGACACCAGAGCATTTCATTTTATTACCAACCTCATATTACACATACATAATATCATATAGTATTCTACATTACATACATACATAGCATACATACATACATACATACATACATACATACATCTTCTTCATACATACTCTACATACATACATCTCTCTCTCAGAAAGTGTTTTAATTATAAAACCTGTTCAAAATAGGTTGTGAATGAAAATTTGACTCAAAGATGGGGGAACAATAACAAAAATAAGAAGCAGGACACGCACTTAGAAGGATATTCTGAAGAAAACTCCTTGACGAAAACTAATAGAAGGGTATCAACAAATAAATTATATATCACAAGCACTAATACACACTGCGTGGTAAACAAAGTACGATTATTAGATCGTATTAGACACGCGATAATGAGGTTGCACAGGTGGGCGTGAAGGCAGTATTCCAACTTGTAATAGAATGATATGCATAAGACAGAATAATACAAAATAGCCACGGGCTATCCAAATGGAATATAACAATAAGTGCCAACTCCACTAACTAAAGAAGACAGAATTAACTCACGTTTCGGGTATAACCCTTCGGAAGAAAACAAACGAAATATGAATCTAGATCTAAGTACTTGATCATTTAAAATGTGATGTCAAAATATGCTTACTCTGATGGCCTGGCAGTGATGATAGAGTTTGTGAAAGAAAGCGACCAACTCAGATCTAGAATGAAATAAAAAATACACGAAAAAAAGAAATGCGAAAATGTTAAGTCCCATTTTGATAAGTCTGTTCATTGACCAAAACACGCGAGATGTTTGGGGCGTAAGTCTGTCTATGACGTATACTCACTATAAAGTCAAAAACAGGAGATGGGATGAAGTCTGTTCACTGTAAACAAAAGTCGATGAAATAGGAGATGGGGGATAAGTCTGTTCTGTAGAAAAAACATGAATGAAGTCAGATTTATGTGGTCTCTCTTTGTGTATCTCTCACCCACCCCACGACCAGCACTGTGCTTGAAGCATCTACATGTGTTTTGCACCACCATTATCAGGCAGGACCATTATCACCACCACCATTATCACCACCACCAAACAACATGATATTGGATAAATAAACCACGCATTATCACATCACCATGGGTATGTGACCATCACCATTATCACCACCAGAATTATCAAATCACCATTATCAATCAAGACAAAAACACACTGATGTATCCACCATCACCATTATTCACCATCAATTATCACCAAAAACTATTATCACCATGAATTATCAAAAACACCATGTTTGCACCAGTGTCTCATGACATTATCACTTATCATCCCCATCATTCATGATAATGGAATACACCAATCTAGATTGTGGACTTATTTCTCGTTTGTTGTCTGATAATAGGGTTGGACCCGAAACGTTCGTATTTTGTCAATATTTATTATGTGACAAGTACGCATATTGTCATAGTTTGTAAACATGTGGGGTCCACTCATTGATTTTTTCACGTTAATCACTCGTGATGTTGCCATAAAATACGACAACGAGTCATGAAATGTTTCATCTAATACTGAATACAACCACCAAACGAAGCTTCAAAAATCTTGACCCTTGCACATTGACATCTTGAAACAGGTTAACTACGTCACGCTAACCGCTACGCTAATAAATGAGTAGGTCTCATTATTTATAGATACATGTATAGTGGATTTTCCTGAAACATTGACGGTAAGAAACTACGTCCCTGCTCCATTTGCAGGGCCATTGATTTAAATTATCAACGGGAGTTCATTAGGGCGTAGAGGTGAAAAGAGATCCAGTCGGTCTATTGAACAAAACATGGGGAAACTTTGTTGAACATGTTTATTCTAGGATTCAAAGCTTTGACTCTCCCAATGAAAAAATTAATTGCCGGGGGACGCTTGGAAAGGTCTTTCAATATTAGGGATACTGAATGGCTGGTGGGGTGAAAAAATTAAGTGTTTCATCTTCTGCACCGGCAAATTTTTCAGCATTTGACATTGCAATTTTAATATCGCATAAAGAAACCTATTTATTTGTTTTCGTGCATTGACATTGACAGGGTCCATCATGCGACTATTTCGCTTTGAAATGAGGATTATGATTTTGTTTGTGAAATTTTCCCTTTTCACCATAATGCGATGACTTGAAGAAACAACATGAGCATACATTAATTGTATGTTAGACGTTTGACTTGTGCTTAGTCTGATACTGTTGTAGATTAATTGTATGTTATATTTGACTTGTGCTAGGAATGCACAGTGAAAAACCTTGATTCAATGAAAGGGCGATAACATTTAAATCTATAACTATGCTTACTCGCCGGTTTGAAACAACCTTCTGGTTGTAATACATTTGTTGTACGTTTAATTGTCTGTTAGACTACCATGCTTAATTGTCACAGTTGCAAATTTATAATCAAATTGCAAAACCCAACCGATTTTAATTTATGATTCCTTGCATAATGTAACATGGTCAATCATGAAAACTATATGGTATTAATACTTTATTATTTGATTTTTTTGTGTAAACCCTTTTCGTTAATCTTTTGATGTGTCGTAATGACAACATAAATACACGATTGTAACCTGATAATCGTATCAAATGCACATGTTGTTAATAATAGAAAAAAAAAACACTACAAACGGACAAGGTGTTTTTGATTGTACCACGGGGCCTTTTATGGTAACAAAACCGATTGTACCAGTTAAATAGTCATATAAACAAATAAAACGACATTCCTTATAGGACGGTGGTCTGGACCTGGGTTCGATTGGTGGGTTCTACTTGTGGGTTCTACTGGTGGGTTCTACTGGCGGGTTCTACTGGTGGGTTCTATTGGTGGGTTCTACTGGTGGGTTCTACTGGTGGGTTCTACTGGCCGGGTTCTACTGGTGGGTTCTACTGGTTGGTTCTACTGGTGGGTTCTACTGGTGGGTTCTACTGGTGG
>JAXRKP010002015.1:17500-22500 GCA_037039925.1 Doris montereyensis
TCTACAATTACCTAGGAGTAATGATTAACTCCATAGGAAAAGTAAGCGAAGAAATCAGCAAGAGAACCCAAAAGGCAATGACAATATATAACCATCTAGGAAAGGCATTTGTAGGTGAGCAAGAATTGTCAACAAAAACAAAAAAGTACAATAGACAACACAGTATATATTGTCCTACTCTCCTCTATGGCAGTGAAACATGGACTCTTAGAAGGTAGGGGAATATAATAGAATACAAGCAGCTGAAAATGAAATATCTAAGAAGAGCAGTAGGGAAACTATACGAGACAAAATCAGCAACACAACAACAAGAGACCAAACCAAAGCAGATGACATAGCAACCATGATAGAAATACAGCAACTGAGATTGTTTCGGCATGTAAACAGAATGAATGACAATAGAATAGAAAAATCAATATACAGTGCTAAAACCCAAAGTAAACGACCTCGGAGAAAGTTGGAAGAATATGTAAAAGAGGCATTAAACCAAAGAAATGTAACATTCACGGAAGGAAACAAAAAATGCTAGGACAGGGCAGCCTGGAGAAAGATCATTTCGAGCATCTAAACCCATACACCGGAAGGTAGAATGGCAACTGTTAATGAAAGAATAATAATCCAATACTGCAGTGCCGAAAAAAAACATCTGTTTACCCATTTTTAAGTTCGTATTTGTTGTCGTTGCTGCATCCAAGGTTCCGTGAAGGGATATAATTGTTCGTGTAGATTGGTTCCTGACCGTGAAGAGATTTGAAAACAATAATACATATTTTGTAGATTATAAATTGGTTTTTGACTGGCAACCGATGTAGCTAAAAGAGGTGTTGCCGAGTCGAATTGACATTAAAGTTCAAGAGGTAAATCTGGAAGATGTAATGAACTGCGGTTTTTACATGACGTTTTACACGCATCCCCAAGTCAAAGAGGTCAATTTGGCAGTCAGGTTTGTTTTTGTGCTTCTTGCAACAAACTCACCACCTTTAGTTTCAGGACCCAAGTATATCCTTGGGAGATTCTAAATTTTTACTTTCTAACGCTTCTGTTGCTATTACAGATAATCAGCCCTGGTTTCTATTCAATTTTTAATTGACATTTCTTTCCCCTTGTGCTTGCACCAGATCATGAACAGCCTGGTCGGTTGTGAGCTCCGCCAGGACGAATTCATCGTCAAGATGTTCCAGGTGGCTGGTAGCAGTTCCAGCAGTCGCAGCAGTCTGAAGCGCAAAAACCTGCAGAGGCAGAGCTACCAGACCAGGCAGTTCAAGGTCGACCTGCACCCCGATGAGCCTCGCAGGGGCAGTTACGACGTGGAAGACCTTCACCTTCGTGTGGACTGCCGTGACGACGACCGTGACCGGAAGGGTTCAGGGATCGGCCTGCAGTCCAGATCACTCCTGGCAGTCATGGAGCACGTGGAAGATTGGCAGAAGCGAAGCGGCAGTCGGCAGTCTGTCTGTGTGCTGTCAAAGTCAGTGTCCTACATGAAAAGATTGTATTATACTACATTTGATTAGTATTGTTGTTGTTGTTGTTGTTATTATTATTATTATTATTATTATTATTATTATTATTATTATTATTATTATAAATATTATTATTATTACTATTATTATTATTATTACTATTATTATTATTATTATTATTATTATTATTATTATTATTATTATTATTATTATTATTATTATTATTATTATTATTATTATTATTATTATTATTATTATTATTATTATTATTATTTTCAATAAACGTAACGTTTCTTCAAGGCCATTATGCTCCATAGAGCCAGAGCGTATCCCGATTTCTGTAGTGTGAAGCAAAACATGTGATCACAATCACCTCCTGCTAGTATAACGCGGTTTTTTACTTCAACTAATGCTTGTACTCCTTTGCACCTGTAGTCGTCGTCGTACTATTACTAGTAGTAGTACTGGTAGTAATAGTAGTAGTACTACTACTATTACTACTACAATAGTACTACTAATACTAGTAGTAGTAGTACTACCAGTACCATTACCATTAGTAGTAGTAGTAGTAGTAGTACTACTACTAGTGGTAGTAATAGTAGTAGTAGTAGTAGTACTAGTAGTAGTAGTAGTAGTAGTAGTAGTAGTAGTAGTAATAGTAGTAGTAGTAATAGCAGTATTATTAGTAGTAGTGGTAGTAGTAGTAGTAGTAGTGGTAGTAGTAGTAGTAGTAGTAGTAATAGTAGTAGTAGTAGTAGTACTACTACTACTAGTAGTAGTAGTAATACTAGTAATACTAGTAGTAGTATTAACAGTAGTAGTAGTGGTACTAGTACTTATAAAGTAGTACTACTAGTAGTAATAGTAGTAGTAGTACTACTACTACTACTACTAATACTATTAGTAATAGTAGTACTACTAGTGGTACTAGTAGTACTACTAGTAGTAGTAGTAGTAGAAGTAGTGGTAGTAGTAGTAGTGGTAGTAGTAGTAGTAGTAGTAGTAGTAGTAGTAGTAGTAGTAGTAGTAGTAGTACTGCTAGTATTAGTAGTAGTAGTAGTAGTAGTAGTAGTAGTACAACCAGTAGTACTAGTATTAGTAGTAAGTAGTACCAGTAATACTACTAGTAGTAGTAATAGTAGTAGTACTACTACTACTAGTACTAGTAGTAGTAGTAGTTACAGATACTGATTATGTGTCTTTCATTGATGCTACTACTATTAGTAGTAGTAAGGGTAGTGGCAGTGATTAATTTAATGAATGACAGTAGTGAGCATAGTATTAGTAGTAGTTTTAGTAGTAGTAGTAGTAGTAGGGTAGTAAGTAGTATTAAACAGATATTTGAATTATTTAACTTACATTAGTGTAATAATTATGGAAAAATAGAAATGACATTGAATGATATTAAAACCCGTAGTAGTAGTAGTAGTAGTAGTAGTAGTAGTGTAGTAATAGTAGAAGTAGTAGTAGTATTAGTAGTAATAGTAGTAAGTAGTAATAGTAGCAGTAGTAGTACCTTGGTAATTGGACCGGTAATAGTAGTAGTAGTAGTAGTAGTAATAGTAGTAGTAGTAATAGTAGTAAAAGTAAAGATAAAAAGTAGTAGTAGTAGTAGTAGTAGTAGTAGTAGTAGTAGTAGTAGTAGTAGTAAAAGTAGTAGTAGTAGTAGTAAAAGTAGTAGTAGTAGTGGCAATAGCAGTAGTAGTTGTAGTTGTAATAGTAATGGTGATAGGAATAGTAGCCGCAGTAGTAGTTTAGGCACCCGACGTTGCCGAGGTTAACTTATCATTTTCTGAATCCAATTCGTGTGCACTATTTGGTTATTAATACCACTATCAGATTCGTCGTAAGATGTACAATGTTAACTAAGAAAACATGTTTTTTCTAAATTTGACACTTTGCTTTAAAACATTGATAATAATCGGAAAGGAAAACCAAGCCCTGCTTTGTGCCGAAGAGCCCCCAAACTGAAAGAAAAAAAGAAAAAGATAGACAAGAAAAAAAGAACATGAATTATTATTTTTTAAACCTTCGGACTGGGATTCGAACCCAGACAAGTGTTTCCTGTTGCTTCCAACTGGAATTGCCTTAACCACTACGTCTGCTTCATGATTAATGAATTTAAATAGACTCTAGAGCCATATATGGGTGAATGTTTTATTGGTGGACAACGAGATAGAATTGGATCTTACTGTACTGCACATAGATACATTTGTAAATCGGGCAACAATTGAGGCCAATGAAAGAACATGAGAGAGCATTCTAAATACACAGTTTAGACTAGTTGGTAGAACAGCAATGCAAAAATTGATTAATGTCCATGTCTCTTACAGCCACCACAGTTTTCTGTCACCCATCATTCTAACTAGCTTTATCTGCTTATATAAGGACCGCCAGGAAGGAAGCCAGCATAGGGAAATCATTTTTAACAAGGTCAAGGTCAAAGGTTATACCTGGCCTTATATAAATTGCTTTATCGTTCGAAGACAAAGTTTTTTCACAACTATTTTTTCCTTTCATGTTAGCGAGATTCCATTTTTTTTAGAATTGGATTCTTCCGATTTTTTTAATGTTTCAAAGCTTATTACACCTTGTATTGATTGATTGATTGATTGACTGAGTGATTGCTTGAGTGATTGATTGATTGGTTGATTGATTGCTTGATTGCTTGATTGATTGAGTGATTAATTGACTGAGTGATTGCTTGAGTCAGTTATTGAGTGATTGATCGATTGATTGACTGAGTGATTGCTTGAGTCAGTGATTGAGTGATTGATCGATTGATTGACTGAGTGATTGCTTGAGTCAGTGCTTGAGTGATTGATCGATTGATTAACTGAGTGATTGCTTGAGTCAGTGATTGAGTGATTGATCGATTGATTGACTGAATGATTGCTTGAATGATTGATTGAGTGATTGATCGATTGATTGACTGAGTGATTGATTAGGCGTCGTGCATCCATTGCAGGACGTACTTCCCTATACCTGCCTTTCAGTGAGTTGTGTTCCCTGCTTCCCCCGCCGCTTTGCCTGTGTGCAACTTTCTCACGGATGGTGTCGGTGGCCAAGTGGTAAGGCTGCCGGACTGGGGATCATGAGGTCCCGAATTCGAATCCTATCAAAGCTAGTACCGACGTTGTAGTCCTTGGGGAAAACACTTAACAGCCATTTTAGCCACTCCACCCAGGTGGAAAGGGATTTAAACTCTTGCTTGGGAACCGTCCTCCCCCTCTCAGTTCGTAGCCAAACGTTAAGAACTTGGTAAAAAAAAAACCTGCGTCAGACTAGCGTTCTGGCCAGGAGGTGATTATTGTCACCTATTACGCTTCACGCTATAGACATTGGGATAAGTTCGGTTCTATTGGCCGTAACGGCCTTGGAGGATTTTTTTCTCCTGCCATCACGCCATCCTGCAGCTGGTACTTCAGAGCTTCTATACCCATTTCATTTTTTTACTTACCTTTCAACTTACTGCTTTCTCTTAATTCACCCTGAGATCACCGCATATGGTGGACAGGGTACATTTCAATGAAAAAT
>JAXRKP010002015.1:25000-75687 GCA_037039925.1 Doris montereyensis
CTACCTCGTGACATTCCCGTTCCTCCATGTGCCTGTTTGACTCATCCTCTAATCGACTACCATACCGGAGCGCCTCCTGGTCACGTGTCCCTATCTCCTCCTATGCAACGCCCAACACAGCCTCGTCTTCAAAAGTGCTTCCTGTCTCCAGGCATCTACGCTCAGGGCTCGCAGCTGGCCAAAGCTAGTCTGTCTAGCCTGGGCACAAATTCCTCGTTCCACTCCTGCCATTCAAGCTTTAGTGATGTCTTTGCCAGAAGTGCTGCGAACTCTCTAGCCCCCCCGTCTCACCTCAAACTCAAATTCAAATCCACGCCTATTGACTGATGATGATGATAATGATGATGATGATGATGATGATGATGATGATGATGATGATGGTGGTGGTAGTGGAGGTGGCCATCGTTTTATGTCCAATGGGATTTATCCGTTTTCAGGCGTGAGCAGCAACAATGACGCCACCTGCAATAGATGCGGATCGTTCACGTCTCTGTCCACAGAACTTGCTGGAGTCCAAGGTTTGCAGGTGAACCACGTGACCAGCATGGCCACGCCCCTCAGGTCGTCTGCTGAAAGCACTCTGATCCACGCCTCTTACGCCTCCCTGGAAGACTCGATCGGCGACAGTTTGGACGATCACTACTCGAGCTTGGATTGGATGGAACAAAAAACAACGCTCACGTGATCAAACGTGGCTTGCAGGCGGAGAGGACCGCCAGGAAGGAAGCCAGCATAGGGAAATCATTTTTCACAGGTCAAGGTCAAAGGTTATACCCTGGCCGTCGCCTTTGAGCTTCGTGAAAAAGATCAAAGATTACAGACTGAGTCGTAGAAAAACGTGATCGGACACACGATGTTGATTCCATACAAGTCTTTAACTTGAACAATGTTTACAGCGATGACCCACCAAGTTTCCATAGTATTTCTCAAGGTTGGCCTTATTTGCAACGGTCTACAAAGATTAATGTTAGGACAAATGCTATACTGTACGCATATACTTTATAAGTGCAAATGTGACAGTCGGTTCTTGACGTTATTTATAAGTACAGGTTGTGTAAAAGTCAGTTCGTTCTCAAAGTCATTATCAGTACAAATTATGTCAAAATCAGTTCTTGACGTCATAATTCATAAGTGCAAAGGATATAATAATCAGTTCTTGGTGTCACAATGATTATAAATACAAATTATGTATCAATCAATTCTTGACGTCATCTATCAGTACAAGTTGTGTATCAATCAATTCTTGACGTCATCTATAAGTACAAGTTATGTATCAATCAATTCTTGACGTCATCTATAAGTAAAAGTTGTGTATCAATCAATTCTTGACGTCATCTATAAGTACAAGTTATGTATCAATCAATTCTTGACGTCATCTATAAGTAAAAATTGTGTAAGAATCGTTTCTTGACGTCATCTATAAGTACAAGTTGTGTATCAATCAATTTGTGACGTCATCTATAAATACAAGTTATTTATCAATCAATTCTTGACGAGAACAATGTGTTTGAGCTCAAATTAATTCTGGACAAGTTTTCTAAAAAACCCAATTGTTGCAATAGGACACGAAGATGAAAGGAAGATGACATGTAATATTATTCTATCAGACAGAATCGTTTACAGGACAGTCGGATAGTAGAGGGACTTGGAAATTGCAAAACCCATCATGATATACTCATTTTGTAGAAGGCATTGCACACCTGATAGTTTTACTCTTATTTACTCATTTTAAGAGATATGACAAATCTTTTAGGTGAAAAATAAATCATGTCCATTTTGGTATTGATAGATAAAAAGACTGAAACATTGTTGACCTTGGTGTCTTGAAATTCCATGAATCATTCCAGAAGATACATACTCAAACATCTGGGATTCAACATCGTGTATTTCACCTCTTGTTTGAATTATTTCCCGCACCGACCGTCGAAATAGAACGTACAGGTCTTTGAATTTCGGGCCTGTGGAACAACATCTCAAGCATTTTTGTGATTGCATTTGGAAGTTCTGATAAGATCTCTGTTTATCAGATAGCGGATTACTGTCATCTTGATGATATGATGTTTATCCTTAAAAGCTCATGGGGTTGAAAATGAGGACTGAATTCTGGCCGTGGTTGAAATCTATTGACGTTGTGTCTCTTGTAAGAAATGCCCTGTGAAAGTCCAGTGAGCCAACATTTTGTCGTTCATGAGCAATCGGTTTTCATGATCTTCTATCAAAGCGGCAATAGGAATTGTTTCTTTTCAATGATAACACAGCAGTAATCCAAGCAAGTAGCAGAAATACAAGATGTTGAATCTTGGACTTTTAAAAAAATGTACCTACTGGAATAAATCATGGAATTTCAAGACACAGTCACATCCCTTAATGTGAATAATTAAGAGTAGAAATGTTAGGTGTGCATTTTTAAAATCTGTTCATAATGAGTATGCTACTAATACTACTATATCCTGTGTGGCTGTTTGTACACTGTTGGACACTTTGATGACGTGTTGGACACTTTGATGACGTGTTGGACACTTTGATGACGTGTTGGACACTTCGGTGACGTGACGTGTGTTATTGTAAAACTACCAAGTTCTGTTTGATTATTATTGTATTTAAGATATCTACTAATTGAAATAAATGAAAACGTGGTACCTACCCATCCTTTTTCTATCTTTTCTAACGGTTTAAAAAACCTTTCTTTACCTGTTCACAAGACATCGTTACACTTACTATTACATGTATAATGCCAGTCATCATCTTTGTTATCGCCTTGATACGCTTTGCATTGGATTTCCATTCGTGTGATTGTGATACGATCTTTGTTCGCATTTATTATTATTATTATTATTATTATTATTATTATTATTATTATTATTATTATTATTATTATTATTATTATTATTATTATTATTATCATTATTATTATTATTATTATTATTATTATTATCATTATTATTATTATTATTATTATTATTATCATTATTATTATTATTATTATTATCATTATTATTATTATTATCATTATTATCATTATTATTATCATCATTATTATTATTATTATTATTATTATTATTATCATTATCATTATCATTATCATCATTATTATTATTATTATTATTATTATTATTATTATTATTATCATTATTATTATTATTATTATCATTATCATTATCATTATTATTATCATTATTATTATGAAATATCAATTTCACAATAATTTAGAAATCGCCTTAATATTGGATGCTTCCTTTTCTACCTGATCTGTTCCACTAATCTAAATATGAAACATGTGCAGGAGCACCCACTATAGGATCATGTATCCCCCAGCAGACCATTTTATTCAATGTAATCAAAGTCCTTGTCCAACTCTTTTGGGGAGCATGCAGCACACAAACCTGTAAAGTGTTAAGGGCTTCATACTATTAACACTGGCAAGATTTGTCTCTACATGCCCAACTCACTCATAGTCTCCAGCAAGACTCAGATTGATCAGTATCCAGGAGCACTGTATGACAACAAACATGACATTTTGAGTTTCCAACCCACAGACTACATGCAGGTCTTGCTTCTTAAGATGGTGCCTGATTCGTTTTTTGGCTCCCAGACAACCCTTATTTTATACCTGCCACCGTCCCTCCGGTAAACCTCAGACAGCCAGGGTTGGATAGGAAATGAACATGTGATTTTACGGTTGTGACACATATGTGGCTAAAACTCTCTTTGTGTCTCTCTCTCTCTCTCTCTCTCTCTCTCTCTCTCTCTCTCTCTCTCTCTCTCTCTCTCTCTCTCTCTCTCTCTCTCTCTCTCTCTCTCTCTCTCTCTCTCTCTCTCTCTCTCTCTCTCTCTCTCTCTCTCTCTCTCTCTCTCTCTCTCTCTCTCTCTCTCTCTCTCTCTCTCTCTCTCTCTCTCTCTCTCTCTCTCTCTCTCTCTCTCTCTCTCTCTCTCTCTCTCTCTCTCTCTCTCTCTCTCTCTGATTCCCTCTGTGTCTCTCTCTATGTCTCTCTGTCTCTGTGTGTCTCTCTCTCTTTGATAAGTTTCCAGACAAAGATTCCAAATGCCTTCAATACACTGTTCCCCTCCCCCTCCCCCTGCCATGCCAAATGTATGCAAAGAGGAGACATTCTTCTAGACAGTGCTGACTTGGTTTCAAGACTACGTCAATCATCTCTCCAAAGTGAGTCAAAGGGAAAACCATTTCATTCAATCTTTAACCATTTCATTCAATCTTTAACCATTTCGTTCAATTTTTAACCATTTCGTTCAATCTTTAACCATTTCGTTCAATCTTTAACCATTTCATTCATTCTTTAACCATTTCATTCAATCTTTAACTCATTTCGTTCAATTTTAACCATTTCGTTCAATCTTTAACCATTTCGTTCAATCTTTAACCATTTTCATTCAATCTTTAACCATTTCGTTCAATCTTTAACCATTTCGTTCAATCTTTAACCATTTCGTTCAATATTTAGTATTTCATCCAATCTTTAACCATTTTATTCAATCTTTAACCATTTCATTCAATCTTTAACCATTTTATTCAATCTTTAACCATTTTCATTCAATCTTTATTTTGACATGGTATTTTTGATCGTTAGTGAAATAAATCAAAATTTGAAAAAAAACAATGAAAAGATTGTGTAGGTGGAAACCATAGTGTGAGAATACTTTTTGTGTTTGGGCTTTTTGTCTTTAATGCAATTCGTGTTTTTAAATACATGTATATTATTGGGCTTATGTGAAAATGACAACATTTATACTAGCGAAAGAGAAAGAAGAGGAAGAGAAAGAGGAAGAGAAAGAGAAAGAGAAAGAGAAAGAGGAAGGGGAAGAGGAAGAAGAAGAGGAAGAGAAAGAGAAAGAGGAAGAGGAAAAAGAAGAGAAAGAGAAAGAAAAAGAGAAAGAGAAAGAGGATATTACCTGGAAGTGGTAGTGGTTGTAAGTGAAGCCTATATTACCCTGGAAGAGTGGTTGTAAGTGATTGTTTGAAAATACAGCTGTTTGACCTATATTACCCTGGAAGCTGGTGAAGGACAGAGATAGGTGGTGGAAAGTGATTGTTTGTAGCCTATATTACCCTGGTAGTGGTAGTGGTGATTGTTTGTAGTGGTTGTAAGTGATTGTTTGTAGCCTATATTACCCTGGTAGTGGTAGTGGTTGTAAGTGATTGTTTGTAGCCTATATTACCCTGGTAGTGGTAGTGGTTGTAAGTGATTGTTTGTAGCCTATATTACCCTGGTAGTTGTAGTGGTTGTAAGTGATTGTTTGTAGCCTATATTACCCTGGTAGTTGTAGTGGTTGTAAGTGATTGTTTGTAGCCTATATTACCCTGATTGTTTGTAGTGGTAGTGGTTGTAAGTGATTGTTTGTAGCCTATATTACCCTGGTAGTTGTAGTGGTTGTAAGTGATTGTTTGTAGCCTATATTATAGCCCCTGGTAGTTGTAGTGGTTGTAAGTGATTGTTTGTAGCCTATATTACCCTGGTAGTTGTAGTGGTTGTAAGTGATTGTTTGTAGCCTATATTACCCTGGAAGTGGTAGTGGTTGTAAGTGATTGTTTGTAGCCTATATTACCTGGTAGTGGTAGTGGTTGTAAATGATTGTTTGTAGCCTATATTACCCTGGTAGTGGTAGTGGTTGTAAGTGATTGTTTGTAGCCTATATTACCCTGGAAGTGGTAGTGGTTGTAAGTGATTGTTTGTAGCCTATATTACCCTGGTAGTGGTAGTGGTTGTAAGTGATTGTTTGTAGCCTATATTACCCTGGTAGTGGTAGTGGTTGTAAATGATTGTTTGTAGCCTATATTACCCTGGTAGTTGTAGTGGTTGTAAGTGATTGTTTGTAGCCTATATTACCCTGGTAGTTGTAGTCGTTGTAAGTGATTGTTTGTAGCCTATATTACCCTGGTAGTGGTAGTGCTGTTTTAGTAAGTGATTGTTTGTAGCCTATATTACCCTGGTAGTTGTAGTGGTTGTAAGTGATTGTTTGTAGCCTATATTACCCTGGTAGTTGTAGTGGTTGTAAGTGATTGTTTTGTTGTTGTTTTGTTTTGTGGGATTTTTTGGTGGGGGATTTTGGGGGTGGGGGGGGGGGGGGGTTAATGATGATTGATGATCATGAGATATAGTTTCACAGTGGCAATTTACCATTTATTGCAGCTGCAAATTTCTTAAGGGCCAGTCAGATGTGGGTTGTTTTTTCCTTTCAGAATATTGTTATGGCAAAGGTTACCGCCCTTTATGAGAGCTAGATCACAAGCAAATCAAATACTCCACATACATCTTAAAGGCAAGTGAACATGGACTCCAAAGACAGAAAATTTGTGAACCCTGAGATCACCACCATGGTGAACAGGGTAAATTTCAGCTAAACAAATAAAACAAACCGTAAGTTTGTGAAAATGAATGGCATACCTTCAGTCACAAAAAATATTGGGTTTTTTCTAGGCTTTGCTTTTTCCTGTATTTTTTTTTTTTTTAATTGGAGTTAATTCATTTGTTTTACGTTTAGTCTTTAAAGATTCTGCTTTAAACTTGAATAACCCTGAACGGCTCCAATAATCGACTCCAATAATCGTATCACAAAAATAGTTCACACAGACATAACTCATCATCTTGCTGTGATTTATTCTATGAGAAACAACTCCAATATTGCAAGTATACATATTGCATTTCTCGTTGGTTCACGGTGGTATTGTTCCAACTAAACTTAGACTAGATCTAAATTCATTTTGAAGCAAAAAAGACTCAAGAGAGAGTCTGGTGTTGGGATAAAAACACCTGGGAAATTTGCGACGAACGTGCACTGAATCCGGCTTTAATTTTTGTGAAATGAGACGCCATGAGACGGAAATGTGAGACGTGAAATGTGAGACGTGAAATGTGAGACGGAACAATTGACGTGTGGAATCTGATTTAAAAAATGATAAAGTTATACATGTAACTGTAACTCCGAAATGGTCGAATTGGTAGATAGGACTTCATCATTTAGAGACTTCATCATTTAGAGACTTCATCATTTAGAGACTTCATCATTTAGAGCCAACGATACAGAGGTTAGAGGTTAAAAGAAAGAGCGTTGGAGTGACGCTACAACTAATAATCAGTTTTGTTAACCGTGGTTCTTTCACTGACTTGATGTTTTGATGCTTCCAACATTTGTGACAGACAAACAGACAGACAGACAAACAATGGCAAGGGGACCCGAATGTCTGTTGTTACCTTGCTCTTCTTCTCTCACCTGTTTTGCTGTTTTTCTAACCAGGGCTCATAGTCATAGCACTCAGAGATACCATCATTTTAGAAAACTCTAGAAGCTTTTAGGAGGTTTTTTCTAGGACTGCCGGAGGTATTGGATTCGGTAGCCAAGGTGTCGGCCTCTCAACCAAGTCTTTGGTTCGAACTCCAACGGCTGAAAAGTTTTCTTGAGTGTACTTTTGTGAGTATTCTCTACTCCACCTGGCCCAGCTATGTGGATCGGCACGTAGTCCCATCGGAGACGGGTGATAAAACGGAGGTCCCATGTGCAGATGACAACACTTTGTGCATGTTAAAGATCCTTTCCGCGTTTTCAGGCCAACCCAGGAAAATGTTTACACATTCAATACTAGCAAAACACCGAGATGATCTTAGTTGTGACTCGTGAGTGTGACAAAACACCCGACATGATCTTAGTTGTGACTCGTGAGTGTGACAAAACACCCGACATGATCTTAGTTGTGACTCGTGAGTGTGACATGATCTTAGTTGTGACTCGTGACACCCGACATGATCTTAGTTGTGACTCGTGAGTTTGGGAGAAATTGAATCACACCACGAGTTTCCAGTAAAAAAAAAGTTTTTAAAATTAGGAAATTCTAGAAATTTTAGGAGAGAAATGCTTCCAAGGAGATTTTACGAAAAAAAAATGTCTTTCTAGAGATTTTAGAAAAAAAAGTTTTTCTAGATGTTAGAGAGAAATACCTTCTACGAAATTTAGAACAGAAATGTTTTTTTTTTCTAGAAGATTCCAGGAGCCTCAAGAGTGCTGCTATTAACCCTTGTTTTGTTCTCTTTACTCTTCAATTCATGTTTTGGAATGTGTCCTTTTTATCCCAAATTACTATCGACTTTTTCCTTCAATTTTCACTGATCTTATTCAATAAATAAATAAAGAGTTTGATTCACCAAAATGCCACGTGACAGTCTCTCTCTCTGCGTTTGTTTTTGGGGTTTTTGTGTTATTTTTTGCAGGCAGCTGGCGTGTGTTTAGTGTTTAGGGATCTTCGTTTGAATTCTTTCACTTTTTCACACATCTTTGAACTTCCTGTTGCCTGCTTCTACACCCTGAGATCACAACATATGGTGGATGGGATAAATTGTATAAAGCCCAAGAAAACCTACGACTGTGTGAATGGGTAAGTGGCCTACTTTGTATTAGTCAAAAGATGAGAAATGACAACAAATGACAATAAATGACAATAATTGGCAATAAATGAAAATAAATGACAATAAATGATAATAAAGGTCAATAAATGACAACAAATGACAATACATGACAACAAGTGACAATAAATGACAACAAATGACAACAAATGACAACAAATGACAATAAATGACAACAAATGACAATAAATGACAACAAGTGACATTAAATGACAACAAATGACAATAAATGACAGCAAGTGACAATAAATGACAACAAGTGACAACAAATGACAACAAATGACAATAAATGACAACAAATGACAACAAGTGACAATAAATGACAACAAATGACAGCAAATGACAACAAATGACAACAAATGACAATAAATGACAACAAATGACAAATAAATGACAACAAGTGACATTAAATGAGAACAAATGACAATAAATGACAATAAATGACAACAAATGACAATAAATGACAACAAATGACAATAAATGACAACAAGTGACAATAAATGACAACAAATGACAACTCTACCAATAATGACAGAACAAGCATGTGATGTTTCGGGTATAACCCTTCGTCAGACAACAAACAAGAAATATCTAGAATCTAGAATCTAAACGCTAATTAAGGCATCACACCAAAAACAAGGAAGAAAGAATGAAAAGATGGTGATTATAGAATTCAGTAGAAGAGGAAACGAAGGAAGATCTAAGAATGGAAGGTTCAGATCTACAAAAAAAATGAAATAAAAATATGAAAATAAGTATGTAGTAATAGAGAGATAGATGGATGGATGGATGGATAGATAGATAGAGAGAGTGTGAGAGTGAGTGAGTGAGAGAGAGAGAGAGAGAGAGAGAGAGAGAGAGAGAGAGAGAGAAAGAGAGAGAGAGAGAAAAAGAGAGAGAGAGAGAAAAGAGAGAAGAGAGAGAGAGAAAGAGAGAGAGAAAAGAGAGAAGAGAGAAAGAGAGAGAGAAAGAGATAGAATGAGATAGAGAGAGAGCAAGGGAGGAGGAGATCTATCTTCAAGACAAACCTGCAAATGCAATCATACACACAAACACAAAAACAACATTTAAGTGCCTTTAACTGCCATGCACATATACTTCCTCTGTGATTTTACAGCGGTAATCTTCAATTTTCTGTCTGCAGAAACCTGCTTTTCGGGCAGTGGACAGGTAAGCACCTGTACGGGGAGTAGATGATCCCGCCCTCCACGAGTCTCCTGCTGCCTTGCAGGCAGGTCTTGGCTGACCAAAGGCTACGGGAGTTAACCCTGAAAAAAACAACCTGCTGCCTTGCATGCCCGTCTTGACTGACCAAAGGCTAAGGAGTTAACCTGACAGAAAATAATCTGCTGCCTTGCAGGCTGGTCTTGAATGACTAAAGGCTAAGGGAGTTATCCCTGACAGAAAATAACAAGGCCTGGTATGGGGCCTCAATGTGGCAGCCCCACCATCTACCTAGGGTACAGTGGGTTAATCCCTACTTATCCAAAACAACCTGATTCAAAGTAATAAACAATGATATATCCGGCTTAAACTTTCGAAGACAACTCTGGGAAAGAACAGGGACTGCTTTTTGGAACATGGAATGTTAGGGCATTAATGGAAAGGAGTTAGAATTAGCTGAAGAAATGGAAAAATTCAAAGTAGACATTTTGGCTATTACAGAAACAAAGAAAAAAGGACAAGGAATAGAAAATGTAGGACCAAATCATACTTTAATCTTCTCAGGAGTAGATGTCAAAGATAGAGCTAGAGCAGGAGTAAGCCTCCTAATGCATAAAAGGCAAGAAATGCTACTAGAAAGTTGAAATTTGAAAGCCCACGGCTATTAGAGGTAAATATTAAACCAAAAGGAAGAGAAATTAAATTATTAATAGCTTATGGACCAAACGAAGATGCCCTCAAAGAAAAAAAGATATCTTTGAAAATGATTTACAAATAGCTGCAGAGAATCTTAAACCCAAACAGGAACTAATGGTTTTATGAGATTTAAACGCTAGAGTAGGCAACAATGTAAAACATCAGGAGTAATAGGTATAGAAGGAGAGACAACAACTTCTCCAAATGGAAAGAGACTAATAGATTTTTGCCTAAAGAATAACATGAATATAGCTAACACATTTTTTCCTCATAAAGATATCCACAAATATACAAGAGTAAATGAAGACATGTGAAAAGTCAATCATAGACTACATAATAGTTAGCAGCTCCCTTTTTTACAGTACAATGGATGCTAGAGTAAACAGAGGAGCTGAAATATTTAGTGATCATCACCTAGTGATAGCCAAAATGAGATTATTAACTGAAGAAAACAAACAGGAAAGGAAAGAGAAGAAAGCTACTAAACTCAAAATAGAAGAACTAAATAAACCAATAATAAAACAGATGTACCAATCCAGGATAAAAGATCTATCAGTGAAAGGCAGATGGATCTGAAAGAAAGCACAATAGAAGAAAAGTGGCAAATATATAAAGAAACACTTCTCAGTTGTACTGAAGAGGTATGTGGTAGGAAACAAATTAAAGGAGATGGGAAAAGGATAGGATGGTGGAATGAGAATGTCAAGACTAAGATAAAAAAAAGAAGGATGCCTGGAAGAAATAATTGCAAACAAAGAGACCAGAGGATAGGATAGATTACGTGAGTAAAAGAACTATCGCCAAAG
Organism: Doris montereyensis; assembly: GCA_037039925.1. Taxonomy (NCBI): domain Eukaryota; kingdom Metazoa; phylum Mollusca; class Gastropoda; order Nudibranchia; family Dorididae; genus Doris; species Doris montereyensis. The sequence goes on from JAXRKP010002015.1 coordinate 36,078, forward strand.
AGGAAGTTAGGAAAGCAAGACAGAAACAATGGGAAGAGTTTGGACAAAGACTTCAAGAAAGCGATCAAGGAAATCAAAAGCTGTTCTGGGGAGCAATGAAGAGCATAAGAAAGACCAAAACATGCCCAATAGGACAAATTAAGAACGCCAAAGGAGAAATAATGAAAGGAGACAGCGAAATCATGGAAACGTGGAGAAAGTATTTTCAACAATTACATAATCCCTCCAGAACATATGAAACAAGGAGTAGAGATCAATTATTAAGAGTAACATGTAATGGAGATTTGACAGCTGAAGATGTAGTTATCTCAATAGAAGAACTTCAAACAGTTATAAGAAAAGTGAAATTAGGAAAAGCCCCAGGAGCAGATCAAGTTTATCCAGAAATGATTAAAAACCAAGGGAGAGAGGCAGACAAACTACTACATTGAATATGTCAACAAGTATGGAAGTCCAAACAGGTGCCAGACGACTGGAAAAGGGAACGATAGTACCAATACATAAGAAAGGATCAACCATGGAATGCTCAAACTATAGAGGGATATCACTACTTAGCGTACCAGGAAAAGTGTATGCAGGATTCTGGAAATGATATTAAGGAAAAGAGTAGAGGATCAGATTGAAAAACACCAGAGTGCATTTAGACCAGGAAGAAGTGTACAAGATCACATATTTACAATTAGACAAATAATAGAAAAATTCCTTGAGAGAAACATTGACTTGCACCTGTGTTTTAATGACTTAGAAAAAAGCATTTGACGCTGTGAGGAGGGACGAACTATGGCATTCCTTAAAAGAACACAACGTAGAGCAAAATTCAATAGAAGCCATTAAAAGTTTTTAAGATAAACCAACATGTGCAGTGAGAGTAGCTGGAAATGTATCTGAGGAATTTAATGTAGATATAGAAGTAAGACAGGGTTGTAACTTAAGTCCTTTTTGTTTATCACATTTATGGATTCAGTCACAAAGGCATCCTCAAACATGAAGAAAATGAATGTAGGTATGTGCAAGCTCAAACCAGTAAATGTATCAATGCTTTCATTTGTTGATGATTTAGTTCTGTTCGGAAAATCAGAAAGGGACCTCCAGTCAAATATCAACATAATGAATAATGAATTAAATAAAGGAGGAATGAGAGTAAATGCAAAGAAAACCAAAACAAAGCTAGTAACTAGGGAAGCTAAAACACAAAATCTTAAATTAGGCAGGAGAATGTAGAACAAGTTCAAAGCTACAATTACTTAAGAGTAATGATTAACTCAGAAGGAAAACTAAGAGAAGAAATCAGCCAGAGAATCCAAAAGGCAAGTGCAATATATAACCATCTAGGAAAGGCATATGTAGGTAAACAAGAATTGTCAACAAAAACCAAAATGGCAGTATACAACAATTAATTGTCCTACTCTCCTCTATGGCAGTGAAACCTGGACCTTAGACAGTTGAGAATACAGTAGAGTGCAGGTAGCTGAAATGAAATAAACACAACAATAAGAGATCAAACCAAAGCAGATGGCATAAAAACTAAGATAGAAATGAAACAACTGAGATGGTTTGGGCATGTTTAACAGAATAAATCACAATAGAATAGCTAAATCAGTATACAACGCTAAAACTCAAGGTAAAAGACCAAAAGGCAGACCTCGGAGAAAGTGGGAAGGAGATATAAATGAGGCATTAACGCAAAGAAATTTAACTTTCACGGAAGGAAACAGAAACTGTCAGGACAGGGCAGCCTGGAGAAAGATCATTTTGGGCATCTAAAACTCATACACCGGAAGGTAGAATGGGAGCTGATAAAGAAAGAAAGAAACCTGCTATATGCTTTGTAAGAAAAACAATTGATATTTATGAAAATAAAAAAGCTTGTGATCTACGCAGAAACCTTAACATTTACTAATTACACGTAAGAAAAAGTCATTTTACAACCCGACTGAACTGAATGTAAATCAGTTTTTGCTTCTGTAAAGTCAGGTTTTTGCACACAGCACTAGCAGGTTTTTGCACATAGCAGTAGCAGGTTTGTGCATCACACCGACGATTTATTGTCATTTGTTACCTTTGACCTCACTCCACTGTGGCTCCTTTGAGGCATGACTCAATCTTCTCCTGTTATTAGTGGCCATTCTAATTCATCTAATCCTTTTATTGTGATTATGATAGTTCTTTCCTCTAAACTTTTATCTCTAAAAAGATCACTAAAATCAACGATATGTGTATAATAATAACATTTTCTAACACAACACACCCCAATTCCTCAAAATTTCAAGGAAACTGACAACAGTAAGATTTTGTTTCATTGAAATTTTCCCCATCCACCATTATAGGGTGAATAAGTAAGACGAAACAAGACAAAAGGATAAATAAAAGAGTGAAAGGAAAAAAAGTAGGACATATCAGCAGCAAGTTTGGTTAGCATTGAACCTCAATCACGTACAACAGATCGCTTTTAAAAAGACTTAACAAATGCTTATGACAAATAACATTTCACAAACAAATTTTATTGCAAAGAAATACAACAATTTCCATTAACATTTCACAAACAAATTTTATTGCAAAGAAATACAACAATTTCCAATAACATTTCACAAACAAATTTTATTACAAAGAAATACAACAATTTCCAATAACATTTCACAAACAAATTTTATTGCAAAGAAATACAACAATTTCCAATAACACAACACTAGCACATTTTTTAAATTGACATAAATATTTCTCTATCAAATGTAGAAAAACAAACAGGCAAACGCTAAAACAACACAGCTATCAGAGCTCCTCATGTATATGTTCTGAGCCGGCCGGCTTTGGAGCCGAGCATCGAGCCGGTGTGGTAAACTCAAACTGATATTCACAGCGACTGGGTTCTGATGCGCTGGTCAACGCATTGTCTGGGCCGCAATGAAGATTTACCTGGAATTGAAACAAAGAGGTTACCATGATATATAATGTGGATGTTCTTTTCTACCTGGCCCATTACAATTCGTATCATTGCCTTTTAAAGTTACAATAAGAAAAATGTAGGAACACAAAAATAGACGCAGACTGACAAAAATCAACGGACTTTTCGTTCTTCTACAGGGATGTAAATGGTAAATGAGAAAAAAATCTGAAAGTTTCTAAAATGTGAAACTTTCAAACACCAAACACCTCTTGTACCATATTTAATCTCACTCATTGTAAATAACAGCACCATGCAATGCCATCTTTCTCAACATTCCTGATACAACTAGAAAGGAATTCATCCTTACAATCTTTAGTTGACAGCCACTCCCACCTGAATTTGTTCTAGAACTTAGGTCAATCACTTCTACTGGCGGGTCAATCACTTCTACTGGCGGGTCAATCACTTCTACTGGCGGGTCAATCACTTCTACTGGCGGGTCAATCACTTCTACTGGCGGGTCAATCACTTCTACTGGCGGGTCAATCACTTCTACTGGCGAATCTTGATCAAGGTGAAAGTCGAGGCGCTGCCCGATAAACCAAGAACTCTACTACCAGAACTTCAACGAGCAATCACAGATGCTTAGGATGCACACAACTTGCCAGTGGCACACCTGGCACATGACGCAATTGAGCAAAATGGAATAGGCAACTGGGCCTCGCTGATGGTCAATCTGGGACTTTGACCTGCTGGGGCACATCGGGTGCAACACGCCAATCAGGTCTTCATGGTATGCAGTGAACGAAATATCTTCACACGAACCAAGGTATAACATCAGAACAAGATTCAAAACATTGTAAGTCAAGTAGATTTCCTTCAAGGCCATTCTGACCCACAGAGTCAGAGCGTATCCCCCAATACCAGTTTCTATAGCGTGAGCAGAACAGGTGATAATAATCATCTCCTGGACAGGACGCTAATCTGACCCAGGTTTTGACTCCCATTCTAGTGCTTGCACCCAGTTTGCACCTGGGTCGAGTGGGGAACTTGTGCCGTAAGTATCTTTCCCAAGGAACACAATGTCTAGTCTGATTTTGCCAGGATTCGAACCTGGGACCTCATGATCCCCAGTCCAGCAGCCTAACAACTCAATCATTGATGCCCCTGCAAAACTGCTAATCTAAATAAATTCTCTTGCATCTGAGTAATTGGTAGGCCTGTATACTCACCTCAACATTATCCCTGCCCCTGCCTCCCTCCCTCTTGCCTTTTGCACAATGACAACAATTTTGTTTGTTTCATTGCAATGTACCCTGTCCATCATAAGCGGTCATCTCAGGGTTAAATCAAGAGGACAAAGCAAAATGAAAGATAAGCGAAAAGAGTGAGATGAAAGAAGTAGGATTTACCAGTAGCATCCATCTAAAAAAGCACACACCCATACACACACATATTCACACACATACACACACACAAATATACACACCCATACACACACACACCCACACACACACACATACACACACCCACACATATATACACACACACACATATACACACACCCACACTCATACACACACACACTCACATACACACATACACACACACACACTTACATGAGTAGACCTGGCAGGTCCATTCCAACATCCTTGGCCGTTGTCAAACTTCATGGTGTCATATTTGTCGTCTGCAGGTCCATGCCACTGGCCCCAGTTGCTACAAAACACAAAAACGACGACATCATCACCGTCATCAGTTGGGCATCTGCCATAGCTCACATTCATGGTCTACTTCCCTAGAAGTTTGCATTATGTAAGAAGCACCCCATGACAATATAACCCCCCCCCCCCTCCCTTCTCCTACAACCACAAACTCCTCCCCCCACCTTAAATTGGACAAAAAGCGAATACGGCAAATGTCCCAACTTAACAGATATTGGCTTCACAAAGTGAGAAAAGTAAGAACCAAGTTTGACCTTGAACCCTGAAACCCTGACCAACTGGCTATAATTCGACCCTCCACCCAGTCTCCTGTGACCCAGTAAAGTTATCATTGTGCTAGAGTTAGAGTGGACAGGCCGTAGACCGGGCAAAGGTTAAAGCCTGCTATAAATAGCACCTTTGCTTCATCTGATGAACCCCTAGATTGGTCATGAATAAACAGTAAAGTTCCTTCATAAGGCCCATAGAGCCGGGACTTATCCTGGTTTCTATAGCGTGAAGCGGAACAAGTGACAATAATCACCTCCTGGCCAGGACCATAGTCTGACGCAGGCTTTTTACTCCCAAGCTAGAGCTTGTACCCATTTGCACCTGGGTAGAGTGAAGGAAATGCGTGTTAAGTGCCTTTCCCAAGGAACACAATGTCGGACCTGGCTTTGCTAGAAATCGACCTCGAGACCTTATGATCTCCAGCCCGGCAACGTAACCGCCCGCCATCGAGCCACTGTTGATGAATATTGATTTTCTAAATATCATACTTAAGCTGTCTGTGTCTGTATGTTCCCCACCCCTTTCTCAATCCTTTCTGTCACCCCTGACCCCCCCTTCCTTACCTCTTTCCACTTTGCTCTCTCTATCATAGAAAAGGCTAGACACAGTAGTTTCAAAGGGCTTTTGAGTGTAGATAGATAGAAAGCTTCTAAAGCTGGACTAAATATCTCTAAATATATTTATTACATAAAACAAATCCATAGCTGCCAACCGTTTCAAATAATAAAAATTAAAACTCTCACTGTGTAAACTAATGTTAACTCACACAAAAGCCTGTAATACTCCCAGAAAACATTGATCATTTAACTTGATATGATCCCCTCTAGGGTAAATAATAAAACGCTGGCCGGTCAATGGCCTTTCTGCCGAAGTGCAATAGTTGTTTTGAGAACTTGGAATGGCGTCTGTGGACTTTCACCCCAGTTTCTCTGAATCTCTGCCGTTAAACTTTGTATTTCTAGACAAAAAAAATACAGTTTATCCTCATAAACACACTTTTCAAGGTAATTCCAGACTTACGGAGTCAGTCAAAGAAATATACTAAATACGTTTTCTACGTACTGGTTGGCAGCTGTGCAAATCTCTTGTCCTCTAAAACCAAAGCCTTACCCTAGAGAGGTTTCCATGCCGCCAGCCTTTGGTTTCTGTGCCGTCTTATCAAAGGGACACATCCTGTAGGTGTATTCCCGGTCCGTGTGCTCAAAGCACTGGCCCTTGAGGGCGGCAAACTCTTCATCGGGACCAAAGTCAATCTCCAGATATTTCTTGATGTCACTGTGTGTGTGTGAGGGAAGGAAAATTTGCTTCTTCTTAGCTCAAATTTGCTTCAGGGAGAATCGGAGAATTTATCCGATCCTCTACATGCGGTGATGTCAAGGTGAATTCAAAGGAAATAAAGAGACGAAAAACTTGAGAGAAAACGAAAAGTAAAGAAGTAGGACCTACCAGTAGCCTTTTTGTTTCTTTAAATTAAATTTGCACGGTCCGTCATATGCAGTGATCTCAGGATGAATTTAGAGGAAATAGCCGGATGAAAGATATGTGAAAGAAATGGGGCCAACCAGTAGCACCCACGCAGAAGCAATGAGACTCTCGACAATATTGACGGTGAAAGTCGCAAACCGTATAAATCTAAATTTAGTAACACCTTTTATTTCTATTGGGTCTAGCTTTAACGCTTGCAAACCGTGTGTGTGTGTCTGTGAAAAAAGCGCTCCATCATTTTCCTTGATTTTCTCAAAACATTCAAATTGGACTTACACGGTTTGAGACTTTCACCGTCGATTTGCTAGTCAAGTTCCTTCCGGGCCATAGAGGCCCAGAGAGCCGGAGCTTATACCAGTTTCTACAGCATGAAGTGGAACAGGTGACAATAAGCACCTCCTAGACAGAACACTAGTCTGACGCAGATTTTTTTGTCCTAAGCCATTGCTTGTGTCCATTTGCATCTTTCTCGAATGGGGAAAATGAGTGTTAAGTGTCTTTCCGAAGGAACACAACGTTGGACCTAGATTTGCGAGGATTCGAACCTGGGACCTCACGATCCCAAATCCAGTAACTCAACCATTAGACAATTGAGACCACTATGACAACCTGCTAGAGAAATGGAAATTCAATGATAAAAATTGTCAATATTTTTTAAAAGTAAACATACAAACAAATAATATTTAAAAAACACATCAACCTTATTTCTCTCTCAGCATCTTGAACTTTTCTATTTGCCTCGTCATAGTTTCGTCGCGCTTCATCAGCAACTGAGGAAAAATGTTACGAGGCATAATGAGATCAATGAAAGCTATAGGGAAATATAATAAGACAAGCATGTTCGATACTGAGGCTATGTGGGTAGGCTGGACAAATACTTTTCTATTGATACTGAGGCTATGTGGGTAGGCTGGACCAATACTTTTCTATTGATACTGAGGCTATGTGGGTAGGCTGGACCAATACTTTTCTATTGATACTGAGGCTATGTGGGTAGACTGGACCAATACTTTTCTATTGATACTGAGGCTATGTGGGTAGACTGGACCAATACTTTTCTATTGATACTGAGGCTATGTGGGTAGACTGGACCAATACTTTTCTATTGATACTGAGGCTATGTGGGTAGACTGGACCAATACTTTTCTATTGATACTGAGGCTATGTGGATAGACTAGACTAGAACAATACTGAGGCTATTTAGACTCAATACTTTTCTATTGATACTGAGGCTATGTGGGTAGACTAGAACAATACTTTTCTATTGATACTGAGGCTATGGGTAGGCTGGACCAATACTGAGGCTATTAGGCTGGACCAATACTTTTGATACTGAGGCTATGGTAGGCTGGACCAATACTTTTCTAACATTCTAATTACAAAACCTGCTCAAATGGAAATTTTACTCAAAGATGAGGAAACAATGAAATTTGTCTTCAAAAAACTTCTGATAAACACACCTCAAATTAAAACATCTTCAGATGTTTTAGAACTTACATAAAAATATGATTACTCTTAGTTGCCTGGCAACATCTTTGACGCCCAAAGAACAACCAATCAGAATTTGATATATACAGGTATTAACCTCCTCCATCCGTTTCTTAACCGTTCATGTTGAGCAAGTCAGAGAAATGTTTTTTAATTAGCTCATCAAAGCATATACCAGTATTAATGTTGAGGGGAATGTGAATTTCTTCACAGTTAATTTCAAACTAAGCGAATCAGTGAGAACAAAGGTAGCTAGATGGATGTCTAACGTAATGGCACCTTAAAATAATATGAACAATGACATAACAAATAAAACGAAATAATATATAAACAATGACATAACAAATAAAACAAAATAATATGAACAATGACATAACAAATAAAACAAAATAATATAAACAATGACATAAGAAATAAAAACAAAATAATATAAACAATGACATAACAAATAAAACAAAATAATATAAACAATGACATAACAAATAAAACAAAATAATATAACCAATGACATAACAAATAAAATAAAAATTGTTTTAAAAGACGCAGGCCAGAAATGAGCTCCTTGATAAAAAATAAAAAATAATCACAACACTAGCAATAATCAAATCATATTTGTACTCTATTGAACCAAGGGTGGATTTTTCACTTTTAATCTCAAGGATTTCCATGCCCTTTCTTGGCTTCTTTTCACTGTTCTCATCACAAGGATTAAACAAGCCCCCTTAAAAAAATATCCTAAAAAACCTGCCGGGTCTAAAGCCAGCCAGGCAAAATTTCACTAGCCATTTGGAATAGCCAAACATCTTGAAACCCTAAACAATCCCTTTGATTTCGAATGCGTAAAGTAGGCTAACAATCTTTTAAAAAATAATAAAAAATAATAAATGGATATTTATACTGATCAAAATAACTAAAATCTAATTATTAACTTGTGATCTGTCAAACAAAAACTAGATCTAGAAGAGAAGAAAAAAAAAGAAAATTGGGTTAAAACTGAAAGTTTCATCACTGTTATTGAAAACTATGTCAAGACGTATACATGTCAAGACGTATACATGTCATGCGTATACATGTCAAGACATATACATGTCAAGACGTATACATGTCATGCGTATACATGTCAAGACGTATACATGTCAAGACGTATACATGTCATGCGTATACATGTCAAGACGTATACATGTCATGCATATACATGTCAAGACGTATACATGTCATGCGTATACATGTCAAGACGTATACATGTCAAGACGTATACATGTCAAGACGTATACATGTCAAGACGTATACATGTCATGCGTATACATGTCAAGACGTATACATGTCATGCATATACATGTCAAGACGTATACATGTCATGCATATACATGTCAAGATGTATACATGTCATGCATATACATGTCAAGACGTATACATGTCATGCATATACATGTCAAGACGTATACATGTCATGCGTATACATGTCAAGACGTATACATGTCAAGACGTATACATGTCATGCATATACATGTCAAGACGTATACATGTCAAGACGTATACATGTCATGCATGCACGTATACATGTCAAGACGTATACATGTCAAGACGTATACATGTCAAGACGTATACATGTCAAGACGTATACATGTCAAGACGTATACATGTCAAGACGTATACATGTCATGCATATACATGTCAAGACATATACATGTCATGCATATACATGTCAAGACGTATACATGTCAAGACGTATACATGTCATGCGTATACATGTCATGACGTAACGTATACATGTCATGCGTATATGTACCAGTAATTAATCTCTTCGTCATCTCATCGTAGTCCGGCATTTTGTCCAAGTCATCGGTGGCGTCACCGTCCACTGACTGAAAAGGTCAACAGGAAAACACAATGTGATATCAATGTAAGAATTGAGGTCTTGCAGTCTATAAGAATATTTTAGGTCTTACAATCTATAAGAATATTTCAGATTTTACAATCTATAAGAATATTTCAGATTTTACAATCTATAAGAATATTTGAGTTTTTACAATCTATAACAATATTGCAGGTTTTAAAATCTATAAGAATACCTGAGGTCTTACAATCTTTAAGAATATTTTAGCTTTCACAAATTATAAGAATATTTCAGGTTTTTACAATCTATAAGAATATTTCAGGTTTATAATCTATAAGAATATGTTAACTTTTACAATCTATAAGTATGTATCTGGTTTTACAATATATAAGAATATATTAGCTTTTACAATCTATGAGAATAGTCAGGTTTTATAATCTATGAGAATAGTCAGGTTTTACAATCTATGAGAATAGTCAGGTTTTACAATCTATGAGAATAGTCAGGTTTTACAATCTATGAGAATAGTCAGGTTTTACAATCTATGAGAATAGTCAGGTTTTACAATCTATGAGAATAGTCAGGTTTTACAATCTATGAGAATAGTCAGGTTTTACAATCTATGAGAATATTTCAGGTTTTACTATCTATGAGAATATTTCAGGTTTTACCATCTATGAGAATATTTCAGGTTTTACTATCTATGAGAATATTTCGTTTTACAATCTATGAGAATATTTCAGGTTTTACAATCTATGAGAATATTTCAAGTTTTGCAACCTTTCAGAACATTTCAGCTTTTACAATCTATGAGAATATTTTAGGTTTTACAATCTATGAGAATATTTCAGCTTTTACAATCTATGAGAATATTTCAGCTTTTACAATCTGTGTATGAGAATAGTTCAAGTTTTACAACCTTTCAGAATGTTTCAGGTTTTCTAACCTTTTAGAATATGTCAGATTTACAACCTTTTAGAATATATCAGATTTACAACCTTTTAGAATATGTCAGATTTACAACCTTTTAGAATATTTCAGATTTACAACCTTTTAGAATATATCAGATTTACAACCTTTCAGAATATTTCAGGTTTACAACCTTTAAGAATATGTCAGATTTACAACCTTTTAGAATATGTCAGATTTACAACCTTTTCAGAATATGTCAGATTTACAACCTTTTAGAATATGTCAGATTTACAACCTTTTAGAATATGTCAGATTTACAACCTTTTAGAATATTTCAGATTTACAACCTATTATAACATTTATGTCTTCATGACAAAAAGAAGAAAGAATAAAAAATGAAATTCCAGAGAGCCTCACTTGTAAAAGGGAAATAGAGGAAAATCAAAGTTTATGCAATATTCTATAAAAAAAAACCTAAGGACAGCACATACACACATACATGTGTATATATATACAGGAAAATCCCCTCCACAACCAACAGAAGGAAAAATCAGCCCCTGATTGTATGAGTAAATATGTATAAAACATATACAAAAAAAATGATATGTGCTTTAGGCGTAAAAGAAATATAATATGTTGCAAAATAGTTAAATACATATATTATAAGCACAAAATTTCATGTTAGTAAAATAAATTAAAGCCAAACAATGACATAAAAAGAAAATGAACCAAGTTAAATCAAAATGAAATCAGAAATCATTTCTAACCAAAATATAAATAAACTAAAATACAGATACACACAGGCAAGTGATGGAAAATATAAAAGAAATATGAATCATGAAGCAAATCTTTTGAACATTGACACAAATAAAAACACCGTCTCCCAAAATACAAATATGAAAGAATACAACAAAGTTTTAGTTTGAAAGACATGCAAAGCAGAGGAATGCCACAGCTGCCAACCTTGCCAAGTACAACAACACAGACTCTAACAGCACAAACTCATTCTAACTTGCATGACAGCCCCTAACATTCTAACTTGCATGACAGCCCCTAACATTCTAACTTGCATGACAGTCCCTAACATTCTAACTTGCATGACAGCCCCTAACATTCTAACTTGCATGACAGCCCCTAACATTCTAACTTGCATGACAGACAGCCCCTAACATTCTAACAGACCCCTAACATTCTAACTTGCATGACAGCCCCTAACATTCTAACTTGCATGACAGCCCCTAACATTCTAACTTGCATGACAGCCCCTAACATTCTAACTTGCATGACAGTCCCTAACATTCTAATTTGCATGACAGCCCCTAACATTCTAACTTGCATGACAGTCCCTAACATTCTAACTTGCATGACAGCCCTAACATTCTAACTTGCATGACAGCCCCTAACATTCTAACATTCTAATTCTTTGCATGACAGCCCCTAACATTCTAACTTGCATGACAGTCCCTAACATTCTCTTGCATGACAGCCCCTAACATTCTAACTTGCATGACAGCCCCTAACATTCTAACTTGCATGACAGCCCCTAACATTCTAACTTGCATGACAGCCCCCTAACATTCTAATTTGCATGACAGCCCCTAACATTCTAACTTGCATGACAGCCCCTAACATTCTAACTTGCATGACAGCCCCTAACATTCTAACTTGCATGACAGCCCCTAACATTCTAATTGACAGCCCCTAAATTCTTTGCATGACAGCCCCTAACATTCTGACAGCCCCTAACATTCTTACTTGCATGACAGCCCCTAACATTCTTTTGCATGACGGCCCCTAACATTCCTGAAAACATTAATAATTTTATGCCCCTAACATTCTTGTAAACATTGGTAATTTCATGCCCCTAACATTCTTGAAACCATTGGTAATTTTATGCCCCTAACATTCCTGAAAACATTGGTATTTTATGCCCCTAACATTCTTGAAAACATTGGTAATTTTATGCCCCCTAACATTCTTGAAACCAATGGTAATTTTATGGCCCTAACATTCCTGAAAACATTGGTAATTTAATGCCCCTAACATTCTTGAAAACATTGGTAATTTTATGCCCTAACATTCTTGTAAACATTGGTAATTAATTGTATTTGCATTAACCCCTTTTATTCTATACAACACACATCATTATGATTTTATATTGTCCACATTAACAAAACGTCAGTTTTGTAATGTATTGATTTTAGTCATGGAATTAAGAATGGAAGAGAAAATGAAAGCGAAAGAGACAAATTGTATTGTAAATTTATTTATTTTGATTTGAAACGTGACCAGGGCACATTTCCATTTGGACAAATAAAGACATCTTATCTTGTCTTAAGGATAATAACACAAATTCCGCTGATTGGTGGCCTTTTTGATACAACGCAACGATAATTCTGTAAACTCAGAATGACTTCTCGAGACTTAGATCCCAATCTCTCTCACAGTCTCCGCTGTTAACTTGGGTTTCTTTCTTGTTTTATAAAAATTAGTTAACACTTACATAGGCACTTTTCAAGGGAACTACAGATTTATGGGTTAAAGGCCATAAAAAAATCAACAAGTACTAAATAAGTTTTTGTCGTACTTGTTGGCAGCTATGGAATCAAACTGAAGGCAGATCACAAAACAAAATATGCACATAGGTGGGTTTATCCAACTAGATTTATATCCACACAAAAAATGCACAACACCTTGTAAAATACATTACAAGTTCACTGTAACAGGTTCGTTTGTTTAATTGATTGGAATTTACCCTGCCCACCATATGCGGTGATCTCAGGAGATGTTGAGAGAAAATGACAAGATGAAAGGAAAAAAGCAGGAACATCAACTACAAACAGGACAACTACGTTATGTTTGCTTATATTCAAAATTAGCATATCTATCAAATTTAAGACAATCATTAATTGTACGGCTGTATCCACAAAACACAATGGTAGCATACAGACAGACAGACAGACACACACAGAAAGCACTTCATGGTTATTCAAACAACAAAGCAATCATCATGCACAGAGAGATTACATACAGTAATGGTTGGCTTGTTGACACCATTCATTAAGTTTTGAGTTTCTAGTTGGCTTGTTGATACCATTCATTGAGTTTTGAGTTTCTAGTTGGCTTCTTGATACCATTCATTGAGTTTTGAGTTTCTAGTTGGCTTCTTGATACCATTCATTGAATTTTGAGTTTCTAGTTGGCTTATTGATACCATTCATTGAGTTTTGAGTTTCTAGTTGGCTTCTTGATACCATTCATTGAGTTTTGAGCTTCCGAAAAATAAAAAAAGTGGAGGAAAAAAAAAAAATCAAATCAAAAGACACGAGAGGAAGACAAGAAGCCGGGTTGCTTCATCTACCTCCATCACCCACAGGCAGTAATCTCAGGATTGGCATAAATAACCTTTGAACTTTGTTCCCAAATAACCTCTAATACAATTGGCCAATTCTTAACAGTGCAACTTGTACACTAGACCTCCCGATAATTTTTGTCTTTAGCCAGCCTGCATATGACTTAACTTAAATCCTCCTTACGTAACATCTGTTCAGAATAGGAAGAAAAGTGTCAGCAATGTGAAAGGATGAAAGGATGAAAGGGTGAAAGGAAGTAGGTAGGACCTTCCAGCAACCCTTGCAAATTGCCCTCTCAAGAGTTTTATATGACAGACGAAAGATTGTAAACATTATAGATTGACTGTCTCTGCATTTTTGTTTTCGCCAAATGATGCTGCAAATCTGTGATCTCCATCAAACGTAATCTTTGACACAGTCAAAAATATAAGTTGTTTTTTTTTCATGAACACATAAGTTAATAAAAAGTAGATAAACAACCAAATGTAAAAAGACAAAAGTTATCTGTAATAGATTTTACACACAAAAATGCTTTTGATTTGCAAGATTCTGATGGACAAAAATATCAAAGTCCCATTTCTTAGCTCAATAAAGTTTACGTATCAGCAGAGCATTGCACGTCGACTCATTCATAAAGAAGAAAATATTCTCTCGGTTCTTCATTGGATGAGTCAAAATGAACGCCTAAGTCTAAGCAATGGAAAAAAAAGTTGTGAAAATCGCAGCCTTTTCTCTTGGTTTTCATTCACTTATAATTACATTTATCTCCCCTGAAATTTCATTAATTCTCTCAGCATTCAATTCATCTTACCAGTAACTGAGGATTTTACAGTCAGTTTATCCCATATTACATATACCGTAGTCAACTTTGTAACATTAAAGATGCCAATTTAACGCCCTCATTGATCTAAGCTTTCTCTGATAACGTTTCTTTCAGCTAACATTGATAATATATCTGAGGATGTTTGTATAAAATTGGACAAAATTTGTGATTACTGTAAAAGAAGCTATCATTAAACCAAGCAGCAGCCGTTGTTGGGCTTCCAATCCCTGTAGCAAAGATTTCATGCAATTGGTTGTAAGGTGATATGAAGGAAATAAGGTCAGATGAAGAAACATAATTCTACAGCCTATAATAATATCGTTCAAGTCTTTAGAGGTTGCAAATAAATGTTTAACAAGAGAGAAAAATGCCATGCTGAGAGGTGAGACAATGCATTGACAAGGCAGACACAGTGCTAGTCATAAGGTAAGTCTAAGAGAGAGAGAGAGAGAAAGGGAGAGGAAGAGAGAGAGAGAGAGAGAGAGAGAGAGAGAGAGAGAGAGAGAGAGAGAGAGAGAGAGAGAGAGAGAGAGAGAGAGAGAGGAGAGATGGAGGGAGAGAGGAGGGGGGGGGGAGGGGGGGGGCTGACGGGCGGGGCAGGCGAGCGAGAGAGAGAGAGGAGGGCGGAGGGAGGGAGGGAGGGAGGGAGGGCGGGCATGGAGGGAGAGAGGGAGGGAGGGCGGGCATGGAGAGGAGAGAGAAAGAGGGAGGGGAGGGCGTGAGAGAGAGAGAGAGAGAGGGAGAGAGAGAGAGAGAGAGAGAGAGAGGGAGGGAGGGAGAGAGAGAGAGAAGAGAGAGAGAGAGAGAGAGACAGAGAGAGAGGGAGAGAGAGAGAGGGACAGACAGACAGACAGACAGACAGAGAGGAGAGACAATGCATTGACAAGAGGTGCAACAACTAACATCCATGCAATGCCAACACAGGTGAGTACAGACAAGCCTCCACGCCCCATAGAGAGACGGCACAGCAGCCAGCAGACCTGCCCAGCTTTACCGCTGTGTGTTGTAGGTGTACAAGTTAAACTATTACCAAACTGTTTTTCAGTCATAATCCCACTGCTCCCCCCCCTGACTCCCTCCTTCCCAGGGCCAATTTTCCCTTTTTTTTTCTGAATTAAATACAAATAATCTGTAACATTTAAAATGTATTTTATCTCATAATCTCTAGCAACATTTAGAAACTAGCATCACCAGCCCAACTTTTGTTTAACTGTTTGATTGGACTTCATCTTGTCCACCATCTGCGGTTATCTCCGGGTGAATTCTAAGAGAAAACAACAAGATAAAAAACAAAAACACGAAAGGAAAGAAGTAGGACCTGCCGCTACCAGCATGCCCCAATGAGCCAAACTAATCCATTGCTGAAAACAGAAGCCCCAGAAAAACCCAACAGAACCCGTCTCCAGAAACGTAACAACCAGGCAGGTCTGTTGCTGACGCAGACAAAGTAGACAACGACCATCATGCTGATGACCCCAGGCCACCCGACACCGCCAGCGTTATGTCACAGAAACCAGCCAGGAAGCCCCCTGTTGTCCACACACACCACAGCAAAGCACAAACACTATATAGCACAGACACAACTCTTGACTCACTTTGACATCATCATCAATATCGTAATCTGAGTCCTGGTGCTTCCCGTCCTCTTCCTCATTCTCATCTCCCAACTCATCATCAATATCATCATCATCATCATCATCCTCACCAACATTTTCTTCCCCGTTACCATCATCATCAATATACTTGGGAGGTTTTCTCCTCTCAGCATTCTCCCCTGGAGGCAAGTCTCGTCAGCGTGGTCCATGGGATTTATCGCTGGCATAGCCTTAAGACAGACATACACAGGAAGGTCGAGATTACATACAGTGGTGGGTCACAAGAGGGGTCCACATGTGTGGTGGTATCAGGGTGAAAGAAGAGAAGAGACAACAAGTATAGGTGAAAGACGTAAGAAGTGGCAACGACCGGCAGAGCCCGCAGGGCACATCACCTACCCAAAGATGGTTGATTCATTGAAACTTACCCTGCCCATCATATGCGGTGATCTTAGGGTGAATCAAGATGAAAGATAAGTGAAGGGGAGTGAAAGGAAAAGACGTAGGACCTACCAGTAGCGCCAACCGCTCACCCACACCAAAGATGGACAGGGACATCTGCCTGTCTAGCTTTTTTACTTGATTAAAATAAATTTAGCCAAACTTTTACCAGCAGCACTGATTTCTCTCAGGTGATAAGGAAAGATGAAATAACACTGACAGGATGAAAGACCATTGTAAATGAGTAAAAGGAAAGATGAAATAACACTGACAGGATAAAAGACCATTGTAAATGAGTAAAAGAAAGATGAAATAATACTGACAGGATGAAAGACCATTGTAAATGAGTAAAAGAAAAGATGAAATAACACTGACAGGATGAAAGACCATTGTAAATGAGCAAAAGGAAAGATGAAATAATACTGACAGGATGAAAGACCATTGTAAATGAGTAAAAGGAAAGAAGTAGAACATACCATTCAAAGATCAAACAAACAACTACGTCACTGGTGCAGATTTATTCTTAAAACATAGGCCGTAGTATAAGACAAAAGACAAATAGATAAGAAGTGGATTTTTTTGTTACTTTCTTCAAAACAGTTTGATGTGTCACTATTAAGGACATGCTGGCAATCTTTGTGTTCAATGTTTCTTTTGTTCATTGCAAATCATCTTTAAAAACCAAAGCCAAAATACCAACAAAACAACCAACCCGTAGAAATCAAATTCTGAAACTTAAATAATAAATTATAACTCTAGTGTTGGACAAGGGGAGGGTAAGGTGGTAAGAAACTTAAATAATAAATTATAACTCTAGTGTTGGACAAGGGGAGGGTAAGGTGGTAAGAAACTTAAAACATAACTTGCCAAGACAAATATCATTTTCTGGCATTGATAAAACATTACAGGGAACGTCTGCACTCCAAGATCAAAACACGAAACACAAATGACCCAAAATGAGCAGGAAACAAACGGCAGAGGGTCTGCTTTTAAAATTGAAGTTTACCCTTTCCTCCTTTATAGTCATTTCAGGGTGAATTAAGAGGAAACAACAAGATAAAAGAGAAGTGAAAGAAATAGAAAAGAAATGGACCTACCAGTAGCCCACAGGCAGAGGGTGAGTTCAATGAAGACATTTTATGGTAGAGGGTGAGTTCAATGAAGACATTTTATGACAGAGGGTGAGTTCAATGAAGACATTTTATGGCAGAGGGTGAGTTTAATGAAGACATTTTATGGCAGAGGGTGAGTTTAATGAAGACATTTTATGGCAGAGGGTGAGTTTAATGAAGACATTTTATGGCAGAGGGTGAGTTTAATGAAGACATTTTATGGCAGAGGGTGAGTTTAATGAAGACATTTTATGGCAGAGGGTGAGTTTAATGAAGACATTTTATGGCAGAGGGTGAGTTCAATGAAGACATTTTATGACAGAGGGTGAGTTCAATGAAGACATTTTATGGCAGAGGGTGAGTTCAATGAAGACATCTTATGGCAGAGGGTGAGTTTAATGAAGACATTTTATGACAGAGGGTGAGTTCAATGAAGACATTTTATGGCAGAGGGTGAGTTTAATGAAGACATTTTATGGCAGAGGGTGAGTTTAATGAAGACATTTTATGGCAGAGGGTGAGTTTAATGAAGACATTTTATGGCAGAGGGTGAGTTCAATGAAGACATTTTATGGCAGAGGTTGAGTTTAATGAAGACATTTTATGGCAGAGGGTGAGTTCAATGAAGACATTTTATGGCAGAGGGTGAGTTTAATGAAGACATTTTATGGCAGAGGGTGAGTTCAATGAAGACATTTTATGGCAGAGGGTGAGTTTAATGAAGACATTTTATGGCAGAGGGTGAGTTCAATGAAGACATTTTATGGCAGAGGGTGAGTTTAATGAAGACATTTTATGGCAGAGGGTGAGTTCAATGAAGACATTTTATGGCAGAGGGTGAGTTCAATGAAGACATTTTATGGCAGAGGGTGAGTTCAATGAAGACATTTTATGGCAGAGGGTGAGTTTAATGAAGACATTTTATGGCAGAGGGTGAGTTTAATGAAGACATTTTATGGCAGAGGGTGAGTTCAATGAAGACATTTTATGGCAAAGGGTGAGTTCAATGAAGACATTTTATGGTAGAGGGTGAGTTCAATGAAGACATTTTATGGCAGAGGGTGAGTTCAATGAAGACATTTTATGGCAGAGGGTGAGTTTAATGAAGACATTTTATGGCAGAGGGTGAGTTCAATGAAGACATTTTATGGCAGAGGGTGAGTTCAATGAAGACATTTTATGGCAAAGGGTGAGTTCAATGAAGACATTTTATGGCAAAGGGTGAGTTCAATGAAGACATTTTATGGTAGAGGGTGAGTTCAATGAAGACATTTTATGGCAGAGGGTGAGTTCAATGAAGACATTTTATGGCAGAGGGTGAGTTTAATGAAGACATTTTATGGCAGAGGGTGAGTTCAATGAAGACATTTTATGGCAGAGGGTGAGTTCAATGAAGACATTTTATGGTAGAGGGTGAGTTCAATGAAGACATTTTATGGCAGAGGGTGAGTTCAATGAAGACATTTTATGGCAATTCAACATGAGACGGACAAGCCTTTTGAATTATAAACATGAAATTGTAATGGGGGGGGGGGGGGGGGGGGGGGATCAAACACAAGTAGAGAAGAAAACAAAATGTCAGGTCAACTATTCTTGAGGTGAATGTGCTACTGCCACAGTCAGGACTCCTAATCATATCACTCAAAAACCCAAAACTTTTAGAAGATCCTGGAAGGTTTTAGGGAGATTTTACAAAACTCTAGGTGGATCGATGGCATCTTTTCTTCCATTAATGAAAAAAAAAATCAACATTATGACACCATGTTGGAACAACAAACGTGCCGATGATTTTTCTATCACCCACCCACTAACCTTGACATTGAACTAGATCTAGCCGAGTGGTTTCACACGCTGCATTGATTTTTCTTCCTTCACCCAAAGAAAACGGTTGTTTAATTTGAGACCCACAATAAATCTCTTTAAATAATGTCCTGTTTTGATTTATTTTGTTTTGTTAGTTAAAGTTAATGATGACAAGGTGTGTGTGCCTATCACCTGCTCACTGACCTTGACATTCAACTAGATCTACCCAATCGGTTTGATATGGCGCATCAATTTCTCCCCCTTCACCAAAAGAAAACGATTCTTTAATTTGAGACAAACATTAATCTCTTTAAATAATGTCTTGTTTTAATCTTAGCTTTTTGTGTTCATCTTATTTGTTTTCAATAAATTAAAGTTCATGCTGATAAGGGGTGCACTACTACAAACTTTGGTCTAGATTGGACTATATTGTATCTTCAACGCATTTCTAAGAATGGTCTCGACAAATAGGATTGATGGGTGAAATTTCACAAATAGGGATTGAAAGGGAAAGGTTAAAACAACATAAAAAACAATTCTTTTAAACAAGTACAAAACTGACGCAAAAATAAGAAAATAAACAAGCAAAACTTAAAAACACAACAAAAACACACACAAAGAAAACACCAAGATTAAGACATAACGTGTGAACCTATCTAAAAAACGTCACCAAGGCAACAAGATGGATAATCTAAAAAATGTCATCAAGGCAACAAGATGGATGATCTAAAAAATGTCATCAAGGCAACAAGATGGATGAGGATGAAAATTCAAATTATTCAGTAAATGGAAAAATCAATTTCAAAGCCATTGGAGTCACAACGTTACAAACATATGATTAAGAAAATAGGTAAAAAAAAAATAAACTAAAAACAAAAAAATTGTACAGTTAATTATCCAGTGCAGTATCAGGAGCAGATCTTAATTAGGGGTGTCTGAGACAAGCATGCGTTTTGATCACCATCACTATAGAAACTCCTGGCGGAGTGCGGAATATCATTACTGAAAGTGGATTCCAACAACGGAACCATAATGAAATGCTACATAACATAATATAATACAATATGTCAATCAGAATGACAGCGTGTGAAGTTAAAGCAGTTAGTGCTTGGGACAACAGTCCATAACACAAAACGACGTCACAACATCTAAACAAGGAACTCACCCCTCTGTCGCTGTCTCCCCAGTTGGAGCTTCCGGTTCTTCCTGTGATTCAAACTTGTAAATTTCCTTGATGTTTGACCAGATCTTTTCAGTAAACACCGTTAAATCCACTTGCTCGCTTTCCTCTAAGTATTCCTGTAATGAAAGAAGTTAAAACGTCTAATATTGGAAAAGCAGGCAAAAGAACAAGGTTAACAAACAAACGCTGTCTTATCAGGCAAATTTGTATATATGCTGTCTTATCAGGCAAATTTGTATATGCTGTCTTATCAGGCACATTTGTGTACGCTGTCTTATCAGGCAAATTTGTACACGCTGTTTTATCAGGCAAATTTGTGTATATGCTATCTTATCAGGCTCGAAAAAAATCAAATTTGTCAACCGTTGGCGGGGGCTCGAACCCACTACCTTGGTTTGAAGCCGACACCTTGCCTTTGAATACCAAGTCACCCATCAAAATTGTAGTTAACTTAAAACTTCAGCTTTCTGTTTATCTAAATCCTAGCTAGCTTGAGACCTTAACTTCCTGCTGACCCGAATTACAGCTAGCTTGAAACTTTAACTTTCTGTTAACCCAACTTGTAGCTAGCTTGAAACTGTAACTTTCTGCTGACCCAACTTGTAGCTAGCTTGAAACTGTAACTTTCTGCTGACCCAACTTGTAGCTAGCTTGAAACTTTAACTTTCTGTTAACCCAACTTGTAGCTAGCTTGAAACTGTAACTTTCTGCTGACCCAATTTATAGCTAGCTTGAAACTGTAACTTTCTGTTAACCCAACGTGTAGCTAGCTTGAAACTGTAACTTTCTGCTGACCCAACTTATAGCTAAAACTTTAACTTTCTTGAAACTGTAACTTTCTGCTGACCCAACTTGTAGCTAGCTTGAAACTTTAACTTTCTGCTGACCCAACTTATAGCTACTTTCTGCTGCTTGAAACTGTAACTTTCTGCTGACCCAACTTGTAGCTAGCTTGAAACTGTAACTTTCTGTGACCCAACTCTGAAACTGACCCAACTTGTAGCTAGTAACTTTCTTGAAACTGTAACTTTCTGTTGACCCAACTTGTAGCTAGCTTGAAACTTTAACTTTCTGTTAACCCAACTTGTAGCTAGCTTGAAACTGTAACTTTCTGCTGACCCAATTTATAGCTAGCTTGAAACTGTAACTTTCTGTTAACCCAACGTGTGTAGCTTAGTAACCTTCTTGAAACTGTAACTTTCTGCTGACCCAACTTATAGCTAGCTTGAAACTTTAACTTTCTGCTGACCCAACTTGTAGCTAATTTGAAACTTTAACTTTCTGCTGACCCAACCCAATTTATAGCTAGTAACTTTCTTGACCCAAACTGTAACTTTCTGCTGACCCAACTTATAGCTGTAAACTAGACCCAACTTGAAACTGTAACTTTCTGCTGACCCAACTTATAGCTAGCTTGAAACTTTAACTTTCTGCTGACCCAACTTGTAGCTAATTTGAAACTTTAACTTTCTGCTGACCCAACTGCTAGCTAATTTGAAACTGTAACTTTCTGCTGACCCAACTTGTAGCTAATTTGAAACTTCGTCCCTTACCTTGGCCTCCTCCTCAGTGACTGTTCCATCCGAAGTCAATGTCAAACTCCATTCTCTTCATCAGCTCTGGATAGTCCACACTGAAATAAAACAAGAAACAAATGAAGGACCCGTCAAGTTTCTGCGGTTGTAGGTCATATCATACATATAATTTAAAACATAGAAAATGGCTTTCATGGCCTAGTCATCAGACCGCTGGTGCTAGATTTGGATTCATTAATTCCTTTCAATGCTAGTTCAAGGGCTGCGTTCTTGAAAGAGACTCTTCCTAAGCATTTCTCCACTTGGTTCAGGTAAAAATGGGAACTAGCACCGAAATGCTGTGACAGATTAGCATCATGTTCAGAAGGAACTGTACTATCTTGTTCCACTTTACTCTGTGGAAAAGCTCCTTCAAGGCCGTTTCAGCCCCATAGAGCTGGAGCTTATGCCGGTTTTCAATAGCGTGAAGCAGAACAGATGATGATATTCACCTCCTGGACAGAACGCTAGTCAGACGCAGGTTTTTACTCCCAAGCTAGTGCTTGTGACCATTTTCACCTGAGTAGAGTGGGGAACCTCATGATCCCCAGTACAACACCCTAACCACTCAGCCACCGATGCCATTTTCACGCTATAGAAGCTCAGGGGGAAAAAAATGTCAATAACAATAAAAGCTCAAATCCTACATGTAATATCTGCCATATGAAAAGGTTCTGTGTTTCAAAAGTAACCACACATGAACTCTAGCATAGAATCCACAGACAACAAAGCAGACATGCCAACCTTGACATTTGTACAATTGTAAAAACCCAAATCCATGCTAGATTTAGACAAAGAATAAGGAAAAGAAAGGAAAACGGCAATGAGACTGCTATCTTCTTTTAGTGTCAAGGATTTGAATTTCAGTCATGGTTCCATACAGATTCAATATGCACTGGTACACCAAGCCCGAGATAGTACAGATGTGCATAACACTGCATGTTTTGCACATATTCAATATGCACTGGTACACCAAGCAAGGGGATAGTACAGGTGTGCATAACACTGCATGTTTTGCACATATTTTGCACTGGTATACCAAACCCGAGATGTGTATAACACTGCATGTTTTGCACATATTCAATATGCACTGGTATACCAAACCCGAGATGTGTATAACACTGCATGTTTTGCACATATTCAATATGCACTGGTATACCAAGCCAGAGGTATGGGGCTATCACAAAGGTTGTAAGATGGGGCTACCACAAAGGTTGAATAGTCTAACCTAGCAATCCAGGGGGTTTGTTTCATTGGAATTTACCCTGTCCATCATTGTGGTCATCTCAGGGTGAATTAAGAGGAAACAGCAAGAAAAAAAGAGAAGTCAAAGAGTAAATACAAAGAAGTAAGACCTACCAGCAGTTCCTGCCAACTGACCGCAATCTAAGGGCTGGGGGGGGGGGGGGGGGGGGGGGGAGGGGGAGGGGGGGGAGAGGGGGAGGGGGAGGGGGAGGGGATCGGAGACAACAAAGATGATTTTTCTAAGACAGCAAAATATCTAGAATTGATTACGTCATCGTAAATTTACGGCTGGCAATAACATAAATAAATTCACATATCGGACTTACATGTTATCCTGATTCGTGTCAAGAGAGGCAAAGGCGCGTGCAGCAGTTTCAGCATCCTTGAGCCTCTGGGTTTCGGGGCTTTTGTCTCTGAAAAAAGTCAAAATGCCGGTAAATAACAGTGATGGAAAACAAAGTTCTCAAAAAGAAAAAAAAAAAGAAACAAAATCAAAGAAACGAGGCATTAAAAAAAAATAGGAGAAAAAAAAAGATTGAGCCTTCAGGTCAGCACTCAACCAAGTGTCTCCCTGTCACTAACAACTTACCTATAGGTTTCAGGCTCACACAACCTTTATACAAAATCTCTCGGAACTTCATACGAAATATAGACTTCGTTTAAACTAGTTTGAGTCACAGTTCAAGCCGATATTGTCTGTCTATTCAAGTCTAAAACATTTTGTACCCAATGACTGACAACCCAAATTTGTGGTCTGATTGGAACCATACGTGTTTCCCTGAAATGTGGATATCTTTAGAAATTATTAGTCAATTCTAATCAAATAAAAACTGATTGCTTTGTAAATAAATGGACAACCAGACAACACTAAAATGATAAAAGTACATTTTCTGAAAATAAGAGGATCGTGTACTAAGTGATATTTGAAGTTCAAGGTCATTTCTCTCACCTTCCCATTTCAGCTTGTGCTCATCAATGGCCTCCTTTTCTGGAACCTCTGCCTCTGTTTTGACAGCTGAAAGAAGATGTAACAAAAAGGTGACCTTAACATTGAGAGCTGTAAAAGGTGACCTTAACATTGAGAGCTGTAAAAGGTGACCTTAACATTGAGAGCTGTAAAGGTGACCTTAACATTGAGAGCTGTAAAAGGTGACCTTAACATTGAGAGCTGTAAAGGTGACCTTAACATTGAGAGCTGTAAAAGGTGACCTTAACATTGAGAGCTGTAAAAGGTGACCTTAACATTGAGAGCTGTAAAAGGTGACCTTAACATTGAGAGCTGTGTGACTTGTAACATTATCTTTGTCCATAACAAATGTAAACTATGTAAACTACACCAAAAAATAGGATTTTAAAACATATCAGCAAAAGGTAATGACAAAAAAATAGGATTTTTTAGAAACACATTAGAGCGATACATTGGGTCAGCTCACTTGCCCTTGATATGACAAAACACATCAACAATGCATTAGAGCTGTGTATGGATTCACTTTGCTAAGGCAATGATCTGTCAAAACCCTTTTAGGCCATGATGCATTTGGCAAAAGAACTGAAAGAACTTGGGCAAAACACACTACTCATGGTAATTTCATTATCATCCCAAAAATTTGAATAAACGTTTCGTGGGAGATCACATATCTAGTAACTGCATCCAATGCCACCAAAAAATCTAGAAATGGAGGTGTAGTTTTAGAATAATTCATCTTTGCAATTTTCTCGAAACCGTGTTTCAGTTCTATTGTGTTTTTTCATTACACATTAACATGGGCTGTAACAGTGTTGAGATGGAACTCGAACTTCGCTTTGCTTTACTTGAAAGAACTTGAGAAGATAATATGAGAGCAGTATTTCCCATAATTTTTTTATTCCTTCTCAAAATAAAAAAATTAAAAGAAAAAAACAATAAACAAGAAGAAAAAAGTCTACAAAATCAGTCAAACAAAAGAAATGGCAACTCACATTCAAGAGCATCTCTTGCACTGATCAGAGTTTCCTTTTCTTGCTCCAGTTCACTCAGCCGTGACTGCGAGGAAAACAAACAATTTGAATGGGTCAACAGGGTCCCAAGCAAATGGTCCACTTCAAATTTTCTTTCTATTTCAATTCAATCCAATTCAAAAACTATAAGTCATCCCTAAAGGGAAATTATTCATATCCATACACTTAGATTAGAAAGCACAAAATTTAATATAAAGTTTACCATTGACCAAAATCACAGTCCACATACACAGATTTAAAAAAAAAAATTTAAATAAATAAAAAAACAAAATCTAAAACAAAGCCAAACCTATACGGGAAAAGAAACATTCTCCCAATGCCAGGAAGAAGAATCAGCGGTAACTCTTTGACACAAATCAAACCCCCATGACCTGAAAGCTTTTGTCTTTATAGCACCCTAAAACTTTTTATTCTACCAAAGAATTGATTATATCAAAATAGAGAAGAATGAAGCAGGGAATTTAGTCGAGAGAATCAATATTAATTCTAGAAACAATGATAACATTAATGTTCATAAAGGTAATAATTATTAATGATGATGAAAACGAAAGAAGACAAAAACCCACAAATACAAAAACCAACTAGATAAACATTCACTTTTTAGGAGTTCACCACACACAGTGGCTTCAGGGATTTTGATTTGATTTGATTTACCTACATCCACAACAAAGGTGACCTCAGACTTTTAGGTAAGATTTTCAATTTTGCCTAGACTGCCATATAACTAGCCAAGGGATTTTTGATTTTTAACGTGCATAGTGTTGTGGTCTGCCCACGGGACTTCCTTTTCATTGCCCGTGTCTGATGGGACTAGGTGTCGATATCAACCTACCTAGACCAGGGGGGTTGATTTCAGTCACACGCAAAAAAAATCAAGAAATTTGTTCAACCGTGGGCGGGGCTTGAACCCACGACTGTAGGGTTGATAGGCCGCCATCTTGCCCCTGGACTTCGGAGTCCTCCGTGACTTCAGGGTGAGTTTGAGTAAAGCAGAAAAATGAATGACAAAGAGTAGATGGAAAGATGCAGGACTTACCAGCAGTGCCCATCAACAATTTGGATTTGATTTGATTCACGCCCACAACTAAGGCGATCCCGAGGGTTTTGGTAGGATTTATTTCATTTTGCCCGCACTGCCCTGTAAACAGACAAGGGATCTTTAACATGAACAGAGTGTTGTGATCTGTACACAGGGCCTCCTTTTTATCATCCGTCTCAATGGCACTAGGTGTCGATCCACCTACCTGCACCAGGGCGGACGGTTTTTCTTGAAATAAAACTTTTTTCCCAACTGTCAGGGCTTGAACCCAAAATCATTTTGTTGAGAGGCAGACATCTCGCCCCTGGACCACCAAATCCCCCTTCTGACAATTTGACCAATTCTTAATCTTACTCTTTGCCTACCATATTAAATTCCCCCATTTGGACTGGGATTCACAACGAGGGTAGAACACACACCGCACATCATCATCATCATCATCATTGCCTTTTCACCCTATATCAAGGTATAGGCCACAAACAAATGTTTGCGTTTCTGTAACAAAGTTTCTTTTTACAGATGGGGTTGTTAGCCCCACGTCAACCCGAACCTGCAGGACCAGTCGGCTCAGTGTCGGGAGCCACCACTTCATTTACCATTTAGTCGTCTCATACGACACGCTGGCATCACGTTGGGCATATTCTTGCACCCTCTCTGTTGAGGGACCCCGCTACCCACACTTCAATACCCAACATAATTTCCTCACCTGTCCTTTTGAATAGGCTGGAATGGTGATATTTTGTATGAGGAAGTATTCCTGTAACAGTTCTTAGGTTGTAAGCAAATGGTGATATTTTGTGAAGTAGTCCTGTAATAGTTCTTAGGTTGTAAGCAAACGGTGATATTTTGTGAAGTAGTCCTATAATAGTTCTTAGGTTGTAAGCAAACAGTGATATTTTGTATGAGAAAGTAGTCCTGTAATTGTTCTTAGGTTGTAAGCAAACAGTGATATTTTGTACAAGGAAGTAGTCCTGTAATAGTTCTTAGGTTGTAAGCAAACAGTGAATAGTTCTGTTAGGTTGTAAGCAAACAGTGATATTTTGTACAAGGAAGTAGTCCTGTAATAGTTCTTAGGTTGTAAGCAAACAGTGATATTTTGTACAAGGAAAGTAGTCCTGTAATAGTTCTTAGGTTGTAAGCAAACAGTGATATTTTGTACAAGGAAGTAGTCCTGTAATAGTTCTTAGGTTGTAAGCAAACAGTGATATTTTGTACAAGGAAGTAGTCCTGTAATAGTTCTTAGGTTGTAAGCAAACAGTGATATTTTGTATGACAAAAGTAGTCCTGTAATAGTTCTTAGGTTGTAAGCAAACAGTGATAGTACAAGGATAGTCCTGTAATAGTTCTTAGGTTGTAAGCAAACAGTGATATTTTGTACAAGAAAGTAGTCCTGTAATAGTTCTTAGGTTGTAAGCAAACAGTGATATTTTGTATGAGAAAGTAGTCCTGTAATAGTTCTTAGGTTGTAAGCAAACAGTGATATTTTGTATGAGAAAGTAGTCCTGTAATAGTTCTTAGGTTGTAAGCAAACAGTGATATTTTGTACAAGGAAGTAGTCCTGTAATAGTTCTTAGGTTGTACGCAAACGGTGATATTTTGTACAAGGAAGTAGTCCTGTAATAGTTCTTAGGCTGTAAGCAAACGGTTATATTTTGTACAAGAAGGAAGTAGTCCTGTAATAGTACTTAGGTGGTAAGCAACTGCAAAACTTGGATTGCTCTCCTTATGAAACAAAACACAATGTATGAGGCAAATCAAGTACACCAATAATATATCGGTGATAGGTCTGGTGGTGGCTAATTTTAGCAATGTTGTATTGGTGAAAGGTACGTAAAGGGTCAGTCTTATGTTTCAGACAGTGGTGTGGGCAGTTTGTTAACTGATAGGTCATTTGAAAAATTGAGGCACTCTGTAGTCCAGAGGCAAGGTATTTGCTTCTTAACCAAAAGATAGAGGGTTCGAGCCCCGCCAACAGTTGACAAATTATATCTCAAGAATTTTCAAGCAACATCTGCTCCCCTGGTAACGGTAGATGGATCGACACCTTTTCCCATCAGAGACAAGCGATAAAAGGAAGTTCAATGTGCAGATTATAACACTCTAAATAAAAATTCTGCCAAAACCCCGAGATCACCTTTGCTGTGGATGTGGGTAAATCAATTCAAATAAAAAAAATCTTGAAAGATCAAAATTGTTGTCATTGGATGTGTTATCAAAATTTGCTAGTATATCTTTCATATAGGTCAACATTGTATTGCAAATTTCACTGACCAGCTTTTCATCCTTTTGCGTTTGCCCTGCTGCATGTACTCCTGTTTGACCTTGTAACCTTCTTCCTGGATTTGTCCTTCATACCGTTCTGGCACATGCTGAAAATATAAATATAATACAAGTTCTGCTTCATACAACGTTCTGGCAAATGGTGAAAATATACGGTGAAAATATAAGTATAATTACAAGTTGCTGCTTCATACAACGTTCATTGCAGCAAGTTGTTGGTGAAAATATAAATATAATTACAAGTTGCTGCTTCATACAAGCGTTCTGGCACATGGTGAAAATATAAATATAATTACAAGTTGCTGCTTCATACAACGTTCTGGCACATGGTGAAAATATAAATATAATTGCAAGTTTGCTTCATACAACGTTCTGGCACATGGTGAAAAATAAATATAATTACAAGTTGCTGCTTCATACAACGTTTGGCACATGGTGAAAATATAAATATAATTACAAGTTGCTGCTTCATACAACGTTCTGCAAATGGTGCACCGTTCTGGCAAATGGTGAAAATATAAATATAATTACAAGTTGCTGCTTCATACAACGTTCTGGCAAATGGTGAAAATATAAATATAATTACAAGTTGCTGCTTCATACAACGTTCTGGCAAATGGTGAAAATATAAATATAATTACAAGTTGCTGCTTCATACAACGTTCCGCTACAACGTTCTGGCACATGGTGAAAATATAAATATAATTACAAGTTGCTGCTTCATACAACGTTCTGGCAAATGGTGAAAATATAAATATAATTACAATGTACAACGTTCTGGCAAATGGTGAAAATATAAATATAATTACAAGTTGTTGCTTCATACAACGTTCTGGCACATGGTGAAAATATAAATATAATTACAAGTTGCTGCTTCATACAACGTTCTGGCAAATGGTGAAAATATAAATATAATTACAAGTTGCTGCGTTTAATGGTGAAAATATAAATATAATTACAAGTTGCTGCTTCATACAACGTTCTGGCACATGGTGAAAATATAAATATAATTACAAGTTGCTGCGTTCTCATGGTGAAAATATAAATATAATTACAAGTTGCTGCTTCATGGTTCAACATGGTGAAAATATAAATATAATTACAAGTTGCTGTTGTTCTTGCTTCATAAACGTTCTGGCACATGTGAAAATATAAATATAATTACAAGTTGCTGCTTCATACAACGTTCTGGCACATGGTGAAAATATAAATATAATTACAAGTTGCTGCTTCATACAACGTTCTGGCAAATGGTGAAAATATAACACATGGTGAAAATATAAATATAATTAATTACAAGTTGGCAACATGGTGAAAATATAAATATAATTACAATACAACGTTCTGGCACATGGTGAAAATATAAATATAATTACAAGTTGCTGCTTCATACAACGTTCTGCACATGGTGAAAATATAAATATAATTACAAGTTGTTGCTTCATACAACGTTCTGGCAAATGGTGAAAATATAAATATAATTACAAGTTGCTGCTTCATACAACGTTCTGCAAATGGTGAAAATATAAATATAATTACAAGTTGCTGCTTCATACAGCGTTCTGGCAAATGGTGAAAATATAAATATAATTACAAGTTGCTGCTTCATACAACGTTCTGGCACATGGTGAAAATATAAATATAATTACAAGTTGCTGCTTCATACAACGTTCTGGCACATGGTGAAAATATAAATATAATTACAAGTTGCTGCTTCATACAACGTTCTGGCAAATGGTGAAAATATAAATATAATTACAAGTTGCTGCTTCATACAACGTTCTGGCAAATGGTGAAAATATAAATATAATTACAAGTTGCTGCTTCATACAACGTTCTGGCAAATGGTGAAAATATAAATATAATTACAAGTTGCTGCGTTCTGGCAAATGGTGAAAATATAAATAAATACAAGTTGCTGAAAATGGCAAATGGTGAAAATATAAATATAATTACAAGTTGCTGCTTCATACAACGTTCTGGCAAATGGTGAAAATATAAATATAATTACAAGTTGCTGCTTCATACAACGTTCGCAAATGGTGAAAATATAAATATAATTCAAGTTGGCAAATGGTGAAAATATAAATATAATTACAAGTTGCTGCTTTACAACGTTCTGCAAATGGTGAAAATATAAATTAATTACAAGTTGCTGCTTCTTAGCGTTCTGGCAAATGGTGAAAATATAAATATAATTACAAGTTGCTGCTTCATACAACGTTCTGGCAAATGGTGAAAATATAAATATAATTACAAGTTGCTGCTTCATACAACGTTCTGGCAAATGGTGCTTCATACAAACATGGTGAAAATATAAATATAATTACAAGTTGCTGCTTCATACAACGTTCTGGCACATGGTGAAAATATAAATATAATTACAAGTTGCTGCTTCATACAACGTTCTGGCACATGGTGAAAATATAAATATAATTACAAGTTGCTGCTTCATACAAAACATGGTGAAAATATAAATATAATTACAAGTTGGCACATGGTGAAAATAATTAAATATAAACAAGTTGCTGCTTCATACAACGTTCTGGCAAATAGTGAAAATATAAATATAATTACAAGTTGCTTCTTCATACAACGTTCTGCTAGCAAATGGCAAAACAAAAATCTAATTACAAGAAGCTGTTTCATACAACGTTCTGGCAAATTGTGAAAATATAAATATAATTACAAGAAGCTGTTTCATACAACGTTCTGGCAAATGGTGAAAATAAAAATTTAATTACAAGAAACTGTTTCATACAACGTTCTGGCAAATGGTGAAAATATAAATTTAATTACAAGAAGCTGTTTCATACAACGTTCTGCTGGCAAATGGCAAAACAAAAATCTAATTACAAGAAGCTCTGTTTCATACAGTTTTCTAGCAAAAGTAAAAAAGAAAGCTAATTACAAAGGCTGTTTCATACAACATTCTGGCATATGTATAAAAAAAAAAAGGTCTCTTCTTTACGAAAAATGCTCATATATATAAACTCTTCTTTGCTTTCATCTCCAAAAGAACCAAGTCAGCACTTCCTGATGCATAACAAACAAAGCCATACAACTCATATGAAGAGAATAGAACTCAAACCTTCAGCCTGACTGGCTAGAGCTATCAGATAAATTGATTTTTTTCCATTGACTACATGATCACTTTCATACCCTGGTGTTTCATGAAAATCTACTTCATCTTTCCTTTTTTTTAATCATCTAATTCTGCCAACTTACTTGCAGGTATCATCACAGGAAATCAATCCTTCGTATTCATCCGATCCATCACAGCAATCTAAAGTTATATTTAAAAAACAACAAAAAATGGTAAAATATAGACACAAAATAAAAAATGAAATAAACTTAAGATTGAAAAGAGATCTCTGACACGAACTATTCAATGTATGTTTTATCAATGATCAAAGCAAGGAAACCCCAACCATGATGTGTGGGAACCTGCTGCAAGCCATCGGCCTTCCAACATATGTGTACCTCATTGTCAGCAATTATTTAAATATTAATTACAGAATATGAAATAATAGAATCACCCCCCTGATAGGAAGCTGGTCCATCGTAGGCTATTCTTCCCAGTCAAAGCTGGTATGCATTTGTGCAAAAAGATGAAGAAAGGCAATATGTTTTTAAGCATTTTTCCCAAGGATACAATATCAGGCCCAGTGAATCAAGGATTCAAACGCAGTACCTCCCAGTCTCCAGTTCAACTCAACCAGCCAACATTCTATCACCAAACCGGCAACATCACGACATAATACTTAAATATTCATGTGTTGTCACAATTGAAAAATAAAAATACTTGAGTAGATTTTATTGGAAATCAAAGTGAATAAAAAATATTGAATATAATTATAAAACATATATACATATAATACAAACTCTTTCTAGAACGTAAATTTGAGAAAACTCCTACGCAAATGCCGTCGTTGACACGAGAAGAAAGAACGTACACTCCTTTGTATCCTTTGTTGTTGCAATGGAACAGTCCATTCTCGCATGCAGAAGTTCCTGAGAAAGAAAACAAATATATTTTGAATCAACAATACTGTGCAATATGCCACAAATTCACACAACTACAGAAACCAGTTTAATAAACAAAAGCCGGTATGAAAACCTGGTCAAATGAAAATACTATCCTGTATGTTGATTTCTAAATAAGACAAGTTAAAAAAAATTACATGAAAATGCAAAAAGATTCACAAAATGAAAGTCTCTAATCTCTGCGATTCAAACTCTTTCTAGAATGCGAATTTGAGAAAACTCCTACCGCAAGATGTTTTCATTTATCGACTAGAATAATTCACTTTGCTCATTCTCTCTTGCAATTTCTAAACAGCTTTATTCAAAGTGGCAAAATTATTAAAATTTAATGTACTCTCTAAGTTACGAAGATCTACTTTACCAAGTAAAGAAGTGTTGAATTAAATCATTCTGGTACAAAATTTAGTGAACGAAAATATGCCCATACAGACAAAGACCTTGGTTTTAACACAACACTGTTGTGTTGGTATTGGTGTCAAAGATTGTGTAGACTAACAGCTCAACTCTTCATACCGTGAAAATATTTTTTACATAAAAAAAAGATTGTAAAAACAAGTTTTATACAATTCCTTTGCATCTGACACTATTCAGTCTTTTGAATGTTTGCCATTACCTGGTTCATCAGAGCCGTCACTGCAATCACAGAAGTCATCATTGACGTGTTCCACGGGAATCACTTTGCCATCAGTCAGACATTTAAATTCCACTTCATTCTTGTAGAATGAAGCCTCTGCATGGAAACAAAAAGAAAAAAATCATAAGAATTCAATTTAAAATTCAAATATATTTTTAAAAACATTAAAACAATTGGAAATTGTGCAGTTACTTCAATGTCAGACAGGACAAGATGAAAGACAACCGTTCAATGAAATTGAAATAAAAAATATTATAAACAATTTGTCATTCTAATTTCCACATTTTGATCATAATGGCGTAACCATACTCTCTCGAGTTTTTCTTCTGAACTCTTTGGTCCTCTTCCCATTTCTCCTCTCTAATAACACACCTAGTCTCTCTCTGTACTTTCTCAATTACGAGAAATTTGTTCTCAAACTCTCAACTCTTCTCTATTTCTTCCTTTTGCCTTTTCATGTCATACTCAGTGCTGTTCTTTTTCAATTTTATTCATCTAATGTTACCACCCCATCTTCTTTTCCTTGATTTTTTTCTCCACCTCTCCACTCTTCTTTCATCATAGCTATTATTCTGTTGTCTGACAAAGTGGAGAGGAGAATTTCTATAGTCAGGCACACTATTTAATTTCCGCTAGGAGCTAAATTCAGTAATATGTAAACACAACTCAAACCAATTACACCAACCATGTTAAGATATCATGAAATCGAACTTCAATCAAAATAGTTAAAGAACCTTTATAGAATATGGAAGGACTTCCATAGTTGGGTACCACCCAAGGGATATAATAAAGAGGGTCTTGCATTTTGTGAGGGATAAAGAAAGAAAGAAAGTAAAAAAAAAAGAGGGGATGAACTACCTTCAAAGTGGGCCAATCACAGATTGTGTGACACTATTGCGACAACGGATAAGACTGAAGACTGTAACGACAACGGGCAGAACATGAGCAGTTTAATGAGTGAGTGAGACAAGTGACGATAGACTGACTGATTGATAAACATGAGCAGTTTAAATGTGACAATGACAAGGGACCGGACCGAGATTTTATCGTAAATCGGACTGAGACTGAAACCAACCATGTAGGTCGAGATAGCATTGGACTATGGAGACATACATATGTTGTTACCGAGAAGTGCAGGTGTCTGTTTATATATGAGCATTTTTCGTAAACATTTTACCAGTCTATGTTAACTAATTTGCATAAAAACTAGCAGTTTGTGTGTATATATACTGATTGATTGACGTTGTGTGAATAACAATTATAAATAAATTGTTGGAAAAGTTTTATATATATATGTGTGTGATACAATATACACTTAATAAATTACAAAGAAAAGAGATCACCAATTGGCTAAAATGTGGTTAAAATATAAAAAATCCCACAATAGGAAAGTTATTTTGTTCTTTCCCTTTAATATTCATGGATGCTTATCACGTATGCAGCTTATTTAAAGTAACAAGTATTATAAAAACTATTATGGACAATGCAAGTAAACAAAAAACAAAATCTATCAACCATCACTAATCATGCAACAAAAGCTCCCCTGAACAATCCCCACCCATCCTAAATTTTATGTTAGCCAGCAATGAAACCAGTGAGAAAGAAAGAAGATGGCCGCTGTGTGGAGGCTATTGGCTCGACTCGGTAGTTCTCTTTGGATTATTGTGTCTAAAACTATTTCTGTCCATTGAAATCATGTGCTAGAATAATATGTAAAGATAGTTTGATAAGTATTATCTTTATTAAGTCACCAGCTAAAAGTCCTACCTACAATATAGCCTCGATCTAGATCTATCCATGATTATATGTCCTTCTAGATCTAGAATTTAGATCTAGAGCTCTTCTTGTGAGTAAAAGTCAAAGCTAAAATTAAAAACTTGAACAGTAGCCACTGGACTCTTTGTCACTGTTATCAAATATGCGGTAAAATTTGAATCTTTGCAAGGCACTGCCGACACATATATATCTAGATCTACAGTGGAACCTCTCTCATCGAGAAGTCTCGGTGGATTGTAAAAATCATCCCGATCTGCCGGGTTTCCGGGGACCTAGGGATTTTGATTTTCCTTCAGCCGTTTGAAAGCACGTAAGCTCTTCTGTGAGTTGTAAAATGCAAAATTAACAAGCAGACACAGGACCAGTTGATCAAAACGAAGATATATTACATTCATCAAAGATGTCACTCCCACTCATAATCGATCTTCTTTGGACGGTCGATAGATTTAGACACATGTAGTTAAGAAGGCATGGTGGGTCGTTAAATCTCATCTCCTGTGCACCCTTGCGATTGACGAATGAGGCGGGCAATAAAAGACTATATATTGACAGTATACGGCTTTCTAAGCATTGACCTGTATCAACACTGTACTGTATTGTTAGGTGGACGAGCAAGGTCTGGCTCGACACCTGCTTTCATACCTTCTTAATGGATGTCTGGTGTGTCAGGCTTTTGGTCATCACGAGCTGGCATTGTGTACACATTATGCGATGTATACTTGTTGTACTAATGCAGGTGTAGTAATTTATGTTTTGCTAACAGGCAAACCAAACTTAGATAAAAAAAGTGAGTGTTGGAATAAATAAATAAATATATGGGGAAATGGTGATGACAATCGATGCAAGCCTGCGAATGTCCCGGTTAGCCGCTGACCTTTCCCGTTTAAAGAGGTAAAATATATAGAAAAAATTGTGATCCCTGGACATTCTTCCCGATTGTCCGGGTTTCCCGTTCCCATTTGAGGTTCCACTGTATCTGAATCTGTCGAGATGATCTTATTGGATTGGATGGAGAGGGGATTCGGGTTCAACCTTCGCCTTCAGGGTTTGTGATAGATCTTAGATTACTTATTATTTCTAGTTTTAGATCTAGATTCTGATCATCTATATCTAGATTGACTAGATCTAGATTCTAGATCATCTAGATCTAGATCTAGATAAATCTAGAGATTTAGATTTAAGTATATTTTTTTAGTATGAAGAGCAACTCACTTTCCAAAAGAAACCCCTCAGGGTCGATCCAACGCTGCGGCTGGTACGACTAAAAATGGCAGAAAGAAAAGAAAAGAAAGTCTCATGGTTACAGATGAATCCTTTAGGCAAGAACCGATGAAAAATAAGGGTTGTGGTGCAATCATCAACTTCACAACCTGTCAGTGCCAGCAATATGATCCCAGACCAGAGACCGATCGGCTAGTTCTTCTTTCTAGGGGCAGACAATCTGGTAAATCATTAGGGTTTGTCCACATAGTTCTTCCGCTAGTTCCAGTTCCGATTCCACTTGGATTGGCGATAGTCCCGTCAGGCATGGTGATTACTTAGTAGTACAATATGTAGTAGTAGTAGTAGTAGTAGTAGTAGTAGTAGTAGTAGTAGTAGTAGTAGTAGTAGTAGTAGTAGTAGTAGTAATAGTAGTAGTGGTAGTAGTAAAGGTAATGACACAAGATAATATGAAAGCCCCATAGGAACAAAGACGAGACAAATACAAGGAATAGACAGAACAAAAATCCTGGCCACTATGGGGATCGAACCCGTGACCTCTGCGTCGGCACCTGTCACCTCGCCATGAAAAGAAAGTGTGCTACCAACCGGGATAACTACGCATAGTTGAGGGAGGGGTTACTGTTTTTGTTGTTTTTGTTGTTGTTGTGGGTTTTGTGAATTCAACCAAAATTTGATAGTCTAGTTTGAACTGTTGTAAATAATTCTATTTTTAAAGACTTATAATAAGCTACTTTTTTCTGTAACAGTAGTTAGCTCAGTTGGTAACATGCTTTCTTTTCGAGGCGACGGGTGCCGACGCAGAGGTCACGGGTTCGATCCCCATAGTGGCCAAGATTTTTTCTGTCTGTTCCTTGTGTTTGTCTCGCCTTTGTTCCTATGGGGCTTTCATATTATCTTGTGTCATTACATTATTTTTTGTAACAGTTAGTTTCACAGACTTACTGTACTGTTGGGTAAAAGGAGTTTAGGTGACAATCTGCGTCTGAATATGAAACCATAAAAATATATTTGACAGTCTGATCTAGCTATTCTTATATTAAGTTTAAGTTTACCTGATGAGATAAACAGTTGGCCATTAAAGGTAAAGATAAAGGTGGAATCATAGGCCGTATCCCCGCACAAGTGCATGCCTGTGCATCCTTTATCCTCCAGCAGGCCATTTCATTTAAAGTCCTCAGTTATGGGGGAGCATGCAGTACACACGCCTATAAGGCTTTCCCTACTAATGCTCTGACAAGACTGTTCTCTACCTATCGCTGGGTACTCATTCACACCTGAGTGAAGAAAAAAACTCATATGTGCTGTGCCAGCCGTGAGGCTTGAACGAATGTCGTTGTGATTACCAGCTCACTAGAGTACGGCTCAGCTACAACGCCTCATTAAAAGGTGAGACTGGGGTGAATAATCACTACGAGTCAGTTTCGTAATGTTAACTGAATGGGAAGAGACTAAGCGGACATTCAGATGTCTACATGTCTCTGCGACTTAGGGAACATCCAAGCATAATACGTCATCTGTCCCTGCGTTTATCCTAAAATAGATTTGACATCATGAGAAACAGAACAAATATGTGACGTTTCGTGCATAACCCTTCGTCAGACAACAAACGAGAAACATCTACATACTTTTATATGCAATGTCATGGGATGAAAGCCAGATTGGATGGAACCTTTCTCTTCAAGGAGGATGTCAAATATTGTTGAATTGTTAGTTTTAATCAATATTATCATTAAATTATGGTAAAGCCGGAGTTGATCATTTCGTAACATTTCACCCCGGCACCTTTTACATTCGACCCAGGGCTGGGGTGAAAAATTTAGGGAGCCAATAAAACAAAAAACCGTGCAAGATTTTTTCACCCTAGCACCTCTTGGTGAATATAAAAAGGAGTTAATGTTTTATTCCATACCACATTGAAGGCTAAAATATGAAACCACATCTAAAAATAGCTTACAGTGAACTTTATGCCAGAACTTTTCGTGAGACATATTTTCTGGAAGACATTGGGCTTATGTATACCACCAGATTTAGATTACTAAATAGAAGTAACATTTCATGATTTGACTATATTATTTTTCCTGTCATCTGTGTACATTATTTAGTTATTTGTTTAATTATTTATTTATTTATTTATTAATTTATTTATTCATTATTTATTTATTTATTTATTTATTTATTTATTTGATTGTTTTAAGTTTTTATTTTTTATTATTTTTCTTTCTTTATTTATCAAACCGTCTGATCCTTGAACGTATGAAGACTAAAAAGCTGATCACATCATCCAGAATATAGTGGTCAGCTTGGACATGATTGACCCACACCCACAACTAAGGTGATCTCGGGCGTTGTGGAAGGATTGTCAATTTTACCCAGATTTCTATTGCATTTTCTAAGAGAGTGGACAGGAAACAGAACGTGTCAATAAGTTACGTAATATGAGAGATAGAAAGGCGCTTGAAGTAATGAACGTACACATGATGAGGTGGAAGAGGATAAGGAGGTAGAAGAAGAAGAAGAGGAGTTGATGCAATGGTGATGATGCTGATGATGATGATGATGATAACACTCAAACGGGTATTGCTTTTAGCGTAACAACGCCAAAGACAGCGGCATACACACTGTACAACTTAGTTAAACCCAAGTAGGCAGCTGAATAGTTTGACAAACATTTTATTCTTTATTTGTGTACGATTACAATATCTTTTATTATAACATGTACACAGAGCACTGAACAACAAAAGCACAAAAAAAACGAATTAATTTTTTTTAAACTTTAGATGAAAATAATGCAAAATAAAAATGACAAGAAGAACATAAAAGAAAACCAATAAAGAAATTACGTCATTAGATAATTAAGACATATTGCTATGGCACAAAAATCGC
>JAXRKP010002016.1:0-17500 GCA_037039925.1 Doris montereyensis
CTCCACTTTTATCTACTGATGTAAGACCTTCCACTCCTGCTTCATCATTTGTTAGAGCTTCCTCTCCTCTTGTCTCAGCAGTTGTTGGACCTGCCTCACCGCCTCCTATTGTCCTAACAGTTGTCAGTGCCTCATCCATTCTTTCCCTCCAGTTTCCTCAGTTGTTAGAACCTTTTCCCCTCCAGTTTCCTCAGTTGTTAGCGCCTCTTCCCCTCCAGTTTCCTCAGTTGTTAGAGCCTCCTCCCCTCCAGTTTCCTCAGTTGTTAGAGCCTCTTCCCCTCTTCCTGCTTCTTCTAGTTCTGTCACCCTTTCATCTGATCCATTGTCTTTAGCTGGTGTCAAATTGGCTAAACTGAATAGGCCACGTGGAAGACCTTGCAATAGGCAAAGGTTTACATTGAAAAGAAAGCGACTTGGACCACTTAAATTTGATGCACTTTCTTTAGTTCAGAAGCAGGAAATCATTCTCAATGTAGTCTGTACAAGGTCAGTTAATGCATCTTCTGGTACAGTTCTCATCCTCT
Source organism: Doris montereyensis (assembly GCA_037039925.1). Lineage (NCBI taxonomy): Eukaryota > Metazoa > Mollusca > Gastropoda > Nudibranchia > Dorididae > Doris > Doris montereyensis. Next base: position 525 of record JAXRKP010002016.1, read on the forward strand.
CTGACCTTAGACATTACTCAGAATTTCTTGACACTGTCATCGATTGTTCTATGGATTTATCCTTGTGCAACCTTTCTTTGACGACGTAGCATGGAATTCTCTGAGGGAAGGTGTGGCCCCTCGTAAGGAGGATGGTTTTTTCAAGTGTGGGGATTGTGGTGATTTTGATGATTTATCCCAGAAGATGATCATGTGTGAGAAGTGTCTTTGATGATTCCACTTTTCTTGTGCAGGTTATAGGTCAAAAATGAAAGTTCCTACCTGGTTTTGTCAACTATGTTTTTCTGGCTGCTGATCATTGCTTTACCCTCATATTGTCATCTAGTTTTCTCGCATGATTTAGTACCAGTAAAGCCCTTTCTCGCTGTTTTTCTTACATCACCCTTTTCAGTCATAAGATTCTTTTCATATAAAATATAAGCTGTTACTGTTAGGCTTTTTTTCCCCAGAGAAACTGATATTTCTGTAATGATAAGTATTATATATTATATTTGTGTCACAGGAACCCTTGGGTATTTAACGATCATAAATTATTCGACAAAAAAAATGGCAAACCTGCTATCTCCATAAATTCTTGGGTTCCCCCAATAATTGGATATATATGACTTTCTCTAGCTGTAATTAATAATTTGAGATTTTGGTACATTTGCACCAACCATTCAATTGAAGTATAGTCAAAATTGGCGTTCTAAAATTTGTTTACCCTCTCTCCTAAAAGTAAGGGTCTTTGGAGATTTTCACGATTTGTGATTTTCGCTGTCGTTATATTAGGTGACCCAAACTGCCGCGCTACGGGGGCGAAAACGGCGATTTTTGGTTACTTTTGGTCAACTTAACATTAACACCACATAACTATCTTTACATTATAGTTCCGTCCGGAAATCGAAAAAATGAATGCGGAACTTTTATCACAGGCTATCGTTTTATACCCGTCACCGATCCGTCCGGTGCCCGAGCCTAAAAACTATTTGACTGGATGTTCATACTTTTCCCGGTCTCTTTTCCTCCGCCCATCACTGGTTCGATTTTTAAGTATTCATTAATACGAAGGAGCCACAGTGGAGTGAAGTCAAGGCGAAATATGACAATAAGTGACAACTCCACTAATAAAGACAGAACAAACATGTGATGTTTCGGGTATAACCCTTCGTCAGATAACAAACTACCTCAGGCATCACACAATGTGATGTCAGAAGAAAAAGACAGAAAGGAGGAAGAAAGAAAGAAAGAGACATGATATTGATAATGCGAAATGTATACAAATTACAAATGTATCGATGCATTAAGGGAAGAGTAAACGGATACGCACCTTCAGTGTAAATTTTTGCCTTGATTGATACTTCCTTTCATTCATTCTCTATCATTTCTTCTTTCTAGACATAGATCTAGTCTTATATTTATCCTAGATTCTAGATATTTCTCCTTTGTTCCCAAAACGTCACTTGTTTGTTCTGTCTTTATTAATGGAGTTGTCACTTATTGTCATATTTCGCCATTGTTCATTAAATGACTCGCCATTCAACAGAACAACGGTAATGTGTAAACTTTTGATAAAGGAGTGAAAAATAAATTCACAGAATGGCTTCAAGAAAAGGTCCCTGATGGAGGATATTTTCTGACTTCTTCCGAAAAATGAAAGACTGGATTTGTCTATTCCATAGTACGGGAGGACAAAATAAATTGTAGTAGCAATGGCAAGAAAGCTCTGGCTTTGTACGTGAATCAAGCTTCTCACTTAAACAAAGTGAAAGTTTTATATTTAAATTTAGAAATAAAAACTTTGAAAAAGACAAATTTGAGCTCAAGGAAAGAATTTTAATCTCTTAATAGAGATTAAAGTACTTAAAAAGTCAAAAACTTACAAAACTAATAATTTCCGGAGAAAGAAATGTTCTGAAAAGAAAACATTGATTATTGATTTAAAGACGCAGAATAGTAACTTGATAGAACTATTAGAACAATTAAAAAATTTGAAGAAGAATTTTCTAAGACCAAGAAAAAATACAACTCACTCAACTCACTGAAAGAAAAATCTGTATCTCGAAGATTGGGTCAAAAGTATCGAATTTGAGATTTTATCATTTTCATATGCTATGACTCTTCCCAAACCCATCTGTAATAGTACAAACCATAAAACTATTTATAAATGAGACTTTTAGCCCTCTAAACATGCTGCCATAGAACAAAAATTTACACATTTTATCAAAAATATGATAAATTTGCTCATCTCCCTTCGATATATAGTATATTTGGTTTTGATACTACAACACTATGATCCCCCTGTTCATGAAACTTTCCATACATACATAAAAGAATTTCAGATGACATCAGCTGTTATACAGTTTGACCCGACCTCTTAACTCTCTCAGTCAAGGTAATGCCATGCATACTACATGGATATTGCAGGTCAAATGGTGTAGGCGCATGCACAGGCGTTCCGGGTATGTCTGTCTGTAAACAAACTCCTTGCTTTTGTTTTGCTTGCTCTGCCTAGTGCAAACGTGTTTTACGATTAATTGCGATTTATTCTTCAGGTTTGTTCTATATTCTTGTTATTTTTTACGATTTAGCTTACAAAGCCAGGAAACAGCATTGGACCAAGGATTCAGGAGATATTCCATCTTCATCCTCGGATCGTTTGGATATCCCCATCAGTGAACTGCCATTAGATCCTTCTTCACCAGTTCATCGTTCTGAGACCAGGTTTGAAGAAGCTTGCCATGGCCAATGGACAACATGGCAAAGATGACAATGGACTCAAACAGTGGCCTCACCAAGACTATTTGTGAGCAGGTGAAATGGCGTGCCAACGCGTCAAAGCGCAAAGGATTCCTCGTGTGCCTTGAGGCCTTCTGCCGCAAATGTGCCATATTGGGGGCTAATGAAAAGTGGGTCATTTACTTGTTATGTAAAGAAAACTGAAGCCATTTTTGAGAAATTTGTATCTCTGATGTCTTTCCATGAACATGATTTTGGTTTTGATGATATTTGTACACTTCATTTTGAGTGAATGTTCCACTGATTTAGTGCTATCCAGAGGGTTCTAAGGTTCTCAAAAGGCAAGTGAATGACTTTTTGGAGGGTGGGGTATTTGGCGGGGATATTGCTCTTCGTGTTAAAAATATTTTAGATACTTGTCCATTGACAAACCCGACAGGAGAACAGTTGTTAGGTGATTTACACTTTGATATGCATATGTGTAGAGGAGCTTCTCTACACTTGAGGTCCACTCTTAATATTTGTAAGTTGGTTTTGTAGTTTAAGTGAAAAGGAGCAAAAACAAAATTTGATGAAAAATGGAACAGCAGAAAGTTTAAGATATCAGATAAGATACCGGAAGATATTTCTAGACGGAAAAAAATTAAAAGTGACCATCAAAACACTTTATATATAGTTGTTTATTACAGCAAATTTGTGAAGATGAGGAAGCTTACTCGTTTTTACTACAGCCGGCAAAAAAAAGAATTTCTTCAGACTCAGATTCAAATTCTGATAGCAATTAATTTTGATGAATGATTCTAATTTATAATGTATTATTTTGTATGCTACTTGTTACAGGATGTAATTGTGAGGTGCTTTGAGCTTGTGAATTATGTCTAAATGAGTAAATGACTTATTATCTTATTATTCTTATATGATTTATTTAATGTTTTCTTTTGATTTTAGGAGTGGGAAACTGTTCATAATGGTTATTGTATGCTTACTTGTCAACATAATGTATTAAGAGGGTGAAATTAATTTTTTTTTCTTTGGCTCATGTTCACACCTGTTTTTTATATATTAATTGTTCTGATTGTCATTTGCAGTGCTTTTTGGTGCCACTTTTTTGTGTTTTTGTTACAAGTTGTTTCTCTACAACCAAAAATGTATGACTTTAATTCGAGTGCAAAAATGTATTCAGTCATATGAACATTTAAATTACATAAAAATAATGTGTCACAGTTCTGAATCAATGAAAGATGGGGGAAAAAATGGTAAACCTGCAACTTTGTAAAACTCACAATCTGGAGGTATTTTACAACCGCAACATTACAATTATATGAGATGTTTTTACAATGTACCTTTGCGTGCTGGCTAGACTTTTACTTTTGATCTTTTTACTTAGCTGAATCAAAACAGAATTAAAGGTTGTACCTTTTATTTTTGGTATATTATATCTGTCTCTGAACTATGAAAAATGTTCATCTTGTTTTAATTGTACCATTTAATTCTGATCTATTTATCTTCACGAAAAAAAACTGATTTAAGATTTTTCATCATATTTCAATGTAGTTTACCTTTTACTTTTGGTCTATTATATATAAACTAGATCTGTATCTCTGAAAATAATTCAAAAGTCAATGTTTTGAGGTTCTGTGCGGTTTTTTTTTAAATTTCAATTTCAGTGTCTGATTTTTGTAATTAGGTGCAGTCAGTCTTTGAAAACTTCTGTTCCTTCTTATAATTATGGCAGGTTTCACAAAATGGTCCATCCCCATTTCCCTCTTTTGTCAAAATGTACATGTTATATTTTTTACAAGTGGTATATACCATGTTAAAGCTTAGAACATGAGGATTCCAGATATATGACTTTAAGAGATAGCAAAGGACTGTGGGGCAAGTAAATTAGCTTTTTAAAAGTCATGTTTTTCAGTCAAGGGCATAACTGTGAAAATTCTAGGTCCACCGCCAGTACGTAATGTTACGTGAACTGCTCGCGTCCGTCGACCGAGGTTTGAAAAGCGTTTATTTAGTGACGTAACGCTTGGGCATCTGGTTTGGAGAGTTTCCCGACTTTTCCTAGTTCTCAATAAGATGTGAAGTCTGTGTTTGTGTTTCCTGACACCTCGGCGTGGAGTCGACGGCCGGTGCCTTACCGTTGATCAGATGACTCGCGATCCGGATCGTGTGGATGATGAAAACCAATGCCTTTTGTCCCGTTTTTTTGTAAAATTCTGTGATTGTACACCTTTATACTATCCTTATTAGCGTGTTACAGGTTTATCGTGTGTACCATTCTGCTCAAACTGGTGCGGTAAACTTCACGACTTATAATTTTAGCGAGTGAGGACGCGATACGTACAGGCCGATATTTGCCAATAGAGACAGAGAAACAGAGAGAGAGAGAGAGAGAGAGAGAGACAGTTAGAGAGAGAGAGAGAGAGAGAGAGAGAGAGAGAGAGAGAGAGAGAGAGAGAGAGAGAGAGAGAGAGAGAGAGAGAGAGAGAGAGAGAGAGATCATGCCAGCAACAAAACCCTCCCGAAAAGAAAGCGCTTTTGACAATTGTTCCTTTCTCCCCGTACGAGCCCCCCCCTCCATCATCACTTCTCCGCTACTCCCGTCACCACTCACCGCCCCCCCCTCTCTAGCTATCTACAGTCACATAGAGCACCCCACTAGACTAGCACAAACTTGTCTTTATCGATCGACAATTGCTTCGCGGAATACGGGACAGGATGGGAACGCGGCTGGCAAATCTTGAACTCTACTTGAACCAGTGCTATTAGTATTATTTTCTCTCTCTCTCTCTCTCGTTGAAATGTGTTTTTAGTAATATTGTATTGTTATGCCAAGGAGACTGTGCATAGTGGAGACGTAAAGTCACTATCATTGTAATGGACTTCTAAACCTCCCGCATTGCCAATTATCTTGTCTTTATTTATTAGAACATAATAAATCATGAAAGCCTATTGATTGCCGGACTTCTTTACATAAGTTTCACTCACGATAAGCCAAAGCAGGTTTTGCTAATGCAACCAAATCTAACCTGAACGGTCTCCGAATCTAACCTGATCAGTCTCCTTTCTGATATCCCATCATCGTCTACATTTTTGCATGGCCGTAAGCACATGGCCGTAAGAGTCTTCCAAAAACAAAATATTCCCAAAGCCAACCAGACAATTTAAAAACAAAAATTTCATGATTTCCCAATAGGCTTACACGTGATGAACTACGAGACAATAGCTCGACGCAATATTACCGTTATTAGATCTCAGATCGAAAAAAAAATGTTTTGTCCGACCATGAGGTTTCAGTAGACTGCCAGTAGTCTCATGGTATTCTCACTCTCATTTAGAGTTACCTATGATTTTTTTCGTGTCTTTACAGAATATATGGTCGTAGGAATACGTTTTCTTTCACTCAGATCAAAAAACGGCGCTTCTACGTATTTTTCAACTGTTTTTTTCAGCTCTTACTGTGTGTTCATTTGTAGACATCAGTTGTTACATAATAACGAAAATCTGAAACCTGCCTCACGTGATCACTGCAAAAGATAAAAAATATTTAGGACTCGCCAAATTTTCTTTGAACAATTCTCTTCCACATGGAATTAAAGAAAACAGAATAAAAGGTCGTTGACCTCACCTACCTTAAGGTGAAAAGGGACTTATTAAAAAGAGGGAAATGTGGTCTGTCTGGATTGCTGACGTTCACACCCAAAAAATATTCACAAAACACACAAATTGAAAGCAAATTTCACAATATTATGTTTTTTATATCTGCGATGTCAAAGCTATACATGGACCAAATGTTAAGAAGATTCATCAATTAGACTTTGAGAAACATTAATTGAAGAGTTCAAGTTATCATTGGGTCCCATTTTTGTGAAACCTGCCTTATGCAATTTTATGTTAAGATTACTAGTGGCCATGTTTGGCGGAAATTAAAAATTGTTCATTGTACTAGCTGTAATTTACACTATGACTATACCCTTTACTTATATGTCTATTTTGTGAAACAAGACTATACATATGTGTAATAAATTGAAAATTATTCATGTTATATAACGCTTTTTTAATTGTTTTCAATTTTGTGACATTTGAATTTGAGTGTCTATATATGGCAGGTTTCACAAAATGGTCCATCCCCATTTCCCTCTTTTGTCAAAATGTGCATGTTATATTTTTTACAAGTGGTATATACCATGTTAAAGCTTAGAACATGAGGATTCCAGATATATGACTTTAAGAGATAGCAAAGGACTGTGGAGCAAGTAAATTAGCTTTTAAAAGTTATGTTTTTCAGTCAAGGGGCATAACTGTATGAAAATTCTAGGTCCACCGCCAGTACGTAATGTTACGTGAACTGCTCGCGTCCGTCGACCGAGGTTTCCCTGGCGTTTATTTAGTGACGTAACACTTGGGCATCTGGTTTGGAGAGTTCCCGACTTTTCCCTAGTTCTCAATAAGATGTGAAGTCTGTGTTTGTGTTTCCCGACACCTCGGGCGTGGAGTCGACGGCCGGTGCCTTACCGTTGATCAGAAGACTCGCGCGATCCGGATCGTGTGGATGATGAAAACCAATGCCTTTTGTCCCGTTTTTGTAAAATTCTGTGATTGTACGCCTTTATACTATCCTTATTACGTGTTACGGGTTTATCGTGTGTACCATTCTGCTCAAACTGGTACGGTAAACTTCATGACTTATAATTTTAACGAGTGAGGATGCGATACGTATAGGCCGATATTTGCCAATAGAGAGAGAGAGAGAGAGAGAGAGAGAGAGAGAGAGAGAGATGAGAGAGAGAGAGAGATGCACCAGCAACAAAACCCTCCCCGAAAAGAAAGCGCTTTTGACAATTGTTCCTTTCTACCCGTACGAGCCCCCTCCCCCCTCCCATCATCACTTCTCCGCTACTCCGTCATCACTCACCCCCTCTAACTATCTACAGTCACATAGAGCGCACCACTAGACTAGCACAAACTTGTCTTTATTGATCGATAATTGCTTCGCGGAATACGGGACGGGATGGGAGCGGTGGCTGCAAATCTTGAACTCTACTTGAACCAGTGCTATTAGTATTATTTTCTCTCTCTCGTTGAAATGTGTTTTTAGTAATATTGTACTGTTATGCCAAGGAGACTGTGCATAGTGGAGACGTAAAGTCACTATCATTGTAATGGACTTCTAAACCTCCCGCATTGCCAAATATCTTGTCTTTATTTATTAGAACATAATAAATCATGAAAGCCTATTGATTGCCGGACTTCTTTACATAAGTTTCACTCACGATAAGCCAAAGCAGGTTTTGCTAATGCAACCAAATCTAACCTGAACGGTCTCGAATCTAACCTGATCAGTCTCCTTTCTGATGTCCCATCATCGTCTACATTTTTGCATGGCCGTAAGCACATGGCCGTAAGAGTAATCCAAAAACAAAATATTCCGCAAAGCCAACCAGACAATTCAAAAACAAAAATTTCATGATTTCCCAATAGGCTTACACGCGATGAACTACGAGACAATAGCTCGACACAATATTACCGTTATTAGATCTCAGATCGAAAAAATATTTTTTTTGTCCGACCATGAGGTTTGGAAGACTGCCAGTAGTCTCATGGTATTCTCACTCTCTTTTAGAGTTCCCTATGATTTTTTTCGTGTCTTTTACAGAATATATGGTCATAGGAATACGTTTTCTTTCACTTAAGATCAAAAAACGGCGCTTCTACGTATTTTTCAACTGTTTTTTTCAGCTCTTACTGTGTGTTCATTTGTAGACATCAGTTCTTACATAATAACGAAAATCTGAAACCTGCCTCACGTGATCACTGCAAAAGATAAAAAATATTTAGGACTCGCCAAATTTTCTTTGAACAATTCTCTTCCACATGGAATTAAAGAAAACAGAATAAAAGGTCGTTGACCTCACCTACCTTAAGGTGAAAAGGGACTTATTAAAAAGAGGAAATGTGGTCTGTCTGGATTGCTGACGTTCACACCCAAAAATATTCACAAAACACACAAATTGAAAGCAAATTTCACAATATTATGTTTTTTATATCTGCGATGTCAAAGCTATACATGGACCAAATGTTAAGAAGATTCATCAATTAGACTTTGAGAAACATTAATTGAAGAGTTCAAGTTATCATTGGGTCCCATTTTTGTGAAACCTGCCATATGTGTTAGGTGTTTTTCCCCCCCCCCCCCGTCTCTCTCTCTTTCCCTCTCATTCTCATGTTATATCACACTTTTTAATTGTTTTCAATTTTGTGACACATGAATTTGCATTAAGTGTTTTCGTGCCATATCTCTCGCCCTCTCCCCTCCCACCCTCTTTGAAGTCTTTCTCTCCTGTTTTTCTTTAAAAAATGTTTTCTGTCTCAGCTTCTCCCTCTCATTACACACCTTCACACACGATTTCAGATGTCTATACAGTACCGTACCATAAAAACATCTGACTGAACTGTCTGTCAGTTAATGACCTGAAATTCCAAACAAAAAGTACCTGTATTTTAATAAAATACAATCTAATGATTACAATATGTTTTTAAGTATTTTTGACTAGAGCAGTATGGTAGTTAAAGTAGACCCTAGATGCCTTTTTAAAAACAGCAAAAGAGAAGGCAGCATACAACTACACCATAGCAATAAAATAGATTAGGATACATCATTCATACATCGTGTACAAGTACAATGTGTAATAAATGTCCGATGTCCCACAATAATAAAATCCACACTATTGGGACCCGGGTCTATATTATAATATTACATATGGCAGGTTTCACAAAAATGGGACCCAATGATAACTTGAACTCTTCAATTAATGTTCCTCAAAGTCTAATTGATGAATCTTCTTAACATTTGGTCCATGTATAGCTTTGACATCGCAGATATAAAAAACATAATATTGTGAAATTTGCTTTCAATTTGTGTGTTTTGTGAATATTTTTTGGGTGTGAACGTCAGCAATCCAGACAGACCACATTTCCTCTTTTTAATAAGTCCCTTTTCACCTTAAGGTAGGTGAGGTCAACGACCTTTTATTCTGTTTTCTTTAATTCCATGTGGAAGAGAATTGTTCAAAGAAAATTTGGCGAGTCCTAAATATTTTTATCTTTTGCAGTGATCACGTGAGGCAGGTTTCAGATTTTCGTTATTATGTAACAACTGATGTCTACAAATGAACACACATTAAGAGCTGAAAAAAACAGTTGAAAAATACGTAGAAGCGCCGTTTTTGATCTTAAGTGAAAGAAAACGTATTCCTACCACCATATATTCTGTAAAAGACACGAAAAAAATCATAGGTAACTCTAAATGAGAGTGAGAATACCATGAGACTACTGGCAGTCTACGAGACCTCATGGTCGGACAAAAAATATTTTTTCGATCTGAGATCTAATAACGGTAATATTGCGTCGAGCTATTATCTCGTAGTTCATCGCGTGTAAGCCTATTGGGAAATCATGAAATTTTTGTTTTTAAATTGTCTGGTTGGCTTTGCGGAATATTTTGTTTTTGGATTACTCTTACGGCCATGTGCTTACGGCCATGTGCTTACGGCCATGCAAAAATGTAGACGATGATCGGACATCAGAAAGGAGACTGTGATCAGGTTAGATTCTGAGATCGTTCAGGTTAGATTCGGTTGCATTAGCAAAACCTGCTTTGGCTTATCGTGAGTGAAACTTATGTAAAGAAGTCCGGCAATCAATAGGCTTTCATGATTTATTATGTTCTAATAAATAAAGACAAGATAATTGGCAATACGGGGAGGTTTAGAAGTCCATTACAATGATAGTGACTTTACGTCTCCACTATGCACAGTCTCCTTGGCATAACAATACAATATTACTAAAAACGCATTTCAACGAGAAAGAGAGAGAAAATAATACTAATAGCACAGGTTCAAGTAGAGTTCAAGATTTGCCAGCCACCGCTCCCATCCCGTCCCGTATTCTGCGAAGCAATTATCGATCGATAAAGACAAGTTTGTGCTAGTCTAGTGGGGCGCTCTATGTGACTGTAGATAGTTAGAGAGAGGAGGGGGGTGAGTGATGACGGGAGTAGCGGAGAAGTGATGATGGGGGGGGGGGGGCTCGTACGGGGAGAAAGGGAACAATTGTCGTGAAAAGCGCTTTCTTTTCGGCGAGGGTTTTGTTGCTGGTGCATCTCTCTCTCTCTCTCTCTCTCTCTCTCTCTCTCTCTATTGGCAAATATCGGTCTTTACTATCGCATCCTCACTCGTTAAAATTATAAGTCGCGGAAGTTTACAGTACCAGTTTGAGCAGAATGGTACACACGATAAACCCGTAACACGTAATAAGGATAGTATAAAGGCGTATAATCACAGAATTTTACAAAAACGGGACAAAAGGCATTGGTTTTCATTTTCATCATCCGCACGATCCGGATCGCGCGAGTCATCTGATCAACGGTAAGGCACCGGCCGTCGACTCCACGCCCGAGGTGTCGGGAAACACAAACACAGACTTCACATCTTATTGAGAACTAGGAAAAGTCAGGAAACTCTCCAAACCAGATGCCCAAGCGTTACGTCACTAAATAAACGCTTAGGGAAACCTCGGTCGACGGACGCGAGCAGTTCACGTAAACATTACGTACTGGCGTTGGACCTAGAATTTTCACAGTTATGCCCTTTTGACTGAAAAACATGACTTTTAAAAGCTAATTTACTTGCTCCACAGTCCTTTGCTATCTCTTAAAGTCATATATCTGGAATCCTCATGTTCTAAGCTTTAACATGGTATATAACACTTGTAAAAAATATAACATGTATATTTTGACAAAAGAGGGAAATGGGGATGGACCATTTTGTGAAACCTGCCATATATAAAACTTAATAAAAGTAAAAGCTTATTATTACTATTATTAGATCTATTGTTTAAAAGCCGGTACCACCCATAGTCCCAAAATCCAATAACTTTCCCGGTAGCCTACTCCATAATATTAATAACGTAGTGTAGCACCTACTGGGATATTTACCTATTAAAAATACTTAAATAGGGTAATAAAAATCGCGAAAATGAGTTCACCGGAAAGTATGAAAGGTCTACTTTCGTTTACTTTTTTATTCGGAACGAAATATGACCGCTAGAACCAGAAGTCGACTTCGGCTCAAGGCCATCAAGATGGCCTTACTTAGCTACGATTGAAACTGAAATTACGTGTCTTCAACTTCAATTCTCTAAAAATATATTTTTAGACATAGATTCTACATGTGTCCCAATAAAAACCGGTCCGAATAAACACCCTCACTATTGGGACACGGGTCCGAATAATGACAGCCTAGATCTAGTAGTGAGACAAGGATATATCACCACTTTGTGTGGCATCCAACATCAGGTTTTATCAGTACTGCACTATAACGAGTGTACCTAGACCTAGAATATAGAATAGAATAGCATCTATAATCTAGATTTCTCTAGATCTAGATTCTATAGGCATAGATCTTGAAAGCATAATTGAATCTAGAAGTCTAGATCAAAATTTCACTAATTTAGAGTTAGCTCTTATCTATATAATCTCATGATCTGTCTTATTGCTAAGAATACTAATATTCTTTATATATATGGAATCTAGATCTAGACTAGATCATCTAGACAATACCAGACTAGATTAGATCTATGTCAGAAAGTTTCGAAATGGTCATCCTTCTTTACCTTCCATAGATACCATCCGTTATTTTGTTTCTTTTTAACGGACGACGCATTTTTCCGCAGTCAACATTCCGCGGCCTCTTCATAGTCTTACTATAATGCCAACCATTAATTTGGATGATCAAAGGCTTTGCAGAACAAAGCTGTTTACTTCCAACTGTCGGACAGACAGATCCTAATTTATGATGGCAACCTGGAAGTACTTTCACAAACGAAGAGTGAGACTGAATCTCAATTTTGTAATCGATACCTGATCATTATCGGTACTCGAACGTTATTGCGCAATCAAGCTCCGGGGCAAATCTAATCCCTGAGTCGTGCTGATTTTTACTGATAGAAATGCCAGGATTGATACAATTTAGTTTTAGAATCTAGATCTAATCTAGTTGTTGATTTTGCTGCTGTAGTTGTTGTTGCAGTTAATGGTGGTGGTGTTTTGTATTTTGTCTTTGTTTTAGAGGTGTTATTTTGTTCTTGTTTTTGTCCCCTAGGGCGTTTTATGTTTTTGTTTTGTTTTGATGTTTGTTTTTTGTATCTTTTGTCAGTAATAATCGGCGCCCCGTGAAATAATGTTCCCAATAACTGACCAACTCAATTCTTGAGTATTACTGTCACTGCGCATATTTTGATTTAACCCAAAAATAATAATCCAATTTTGGCTTTAAAGTGATATATTTAATTCTGTTTTAAAATCTTCAGTATTATTGATGAATTTTATTTACGTTGACAGTCCATTCCGCAGCCGAGGCATACACATTGGCATCAATGGCTCCAGGCTTCTTTCCTTTTTTGTGTAACGTGCCGTAGAATAACCCTTTTTTCGATTGATGATTTTTTTAAAGATTGAAAGTGATAGTGAAGTAAGCCATATGGCGACTGAGGGAGAAAAAAGGAATTTGTGGACTTATTATCTATTCTATAATAAAGAAGAAAAAAAAAGAAACAAGAGAAAAGAAACGCTTGTCACACCAATTACCCGTGTCAATCGAGTCAAACCACGAATAGAATTTTGGTGACGGCGGTGGTCCGCCCCCATCCCCCCTTTTTCTCCATACCAGATTAGAGATTAATTTACGTTGATAAAAATAATAATTTCAACAATTTATTTAGTAGACATATGGTTTTTGGTATCAAACCTATAGTAAATTTTACGCTGATTAAGAATCTGAAGTCAAAAAAGCAAAAAACGAAAAACTGTTGTCCTTTTTTTTTTCTCCGCCACTCCCTCTGACCTCCAATCGAAGGCAAAAAAAAAATTAGGAGCATCCAGAAAACCCTGCCTCAGGCCAGGCCTCGGGCCAGCACCCAGGTGATTTGCAAAATTTTGCCCACACGCTGGGAATTTCGTCCGTTTTACAAATTGTATGTTCGAACCTGGGTCGAGGACCCAACGTGTATGTGAGCCTTTACTGTACTAAAGGTAAAATGAGTGCAGGTGACAGTAGATGTTTGAAGACGGAACCAAGTACATGTTTGACAGTGACTGTCTAATCTGGTTGTTCTTTAGTTAAGTTTAAGCTGATCTAATGGAATAAAGAGTTGGCCATTTATAGCCTTAAAGAAAATATTAATCTTATTTCTGGCTGTAAAAAGAAATATTCAATTTTTCCTCCTATGTTTTTGTTACGCCTCATGTGTCACTGTTGTACATTAATAGAGACCGCTGTAGAGTTTGAGTCTTGTTTTATTCGATTGTGTCGCTTTTGACCCAAAATGTTTGTTTGTTTGTTTGTTCATAGCCGTTTGAGAAAGAACCAACAAGGGACACCCCAAATAGATAATCTCAGTCTCATTCTATTTGTTAAGTCACACAAGGAATGTAGGACACTTTACAACGTAGATTTCGAAAGCAAAATAAAGGAGCCGTCTTCTTTTTTCCAGATCTTTATTTCAACTACTCTGATTATAGCTCGCACCAGCTAGCTAGATTGTCTTAACTGTAAATACTCTTAAATTGTTAAATTGAGGTACCCTTAAGTTTCGTTACCCTAAGTTTTTTAACACTATTCATTATTCTCTTTTTTAGAAAACGTATTTCGACAAAAGCGTCCGATTTTTCGTTGTGGCGCCGTCGTACATTAATATGGATTTAAGAGGCTGTTGTAGGGATAGTCTCAGTCCCATTCTATTCATAATGGTGGCAGTGTGGTGGCATTTTTTTCCGATAGATTGACATTATAATAGGACACTAAGTTCCGTTGAATTGCATACCCCAATCGTCTACCCATTTTTATAGGGATATAAAGTTATCTTGGACTTTTTGGTGGTCTTCGTTTGATGATATTGATCTATATATTATACAGCTATTGGCGAACAGGCGTATTCATGATGTGACATGTTCTGGGAACTCGTTTAAATAACAGAGAAAAAGCAGTGGTCCAAGTACAGTGCCCTGTGGCACCTGGTCTGAGTCGACTTTGAACATGTCGGAGGTCTCTCCGTCGATAACTACTTTTTGTTCTCTTTCTGTCAAGAAGGACTTTATCCAGTTAAGAAGATCTCCTCGGATGCCATTATGTTCTAAGTTATGTAACAGCTTGTTGGGAGGCACTGTGCCAAAGGCCTGGCTAAAGCTCAATATGGCCATGTTCATATATATGCTCTCCTTTGTCATATATTTTCATGATGTCCTCATTATTACTAGTTAGCTCTCACACAATAGTGGCTAGGTCTGAATTCATGTTTATCTTGATAAATCGTCTAAGAAATGCTTTCAATTTTAATGACAATGTTCTAAATTGGTTTGAATCGTACTTGACCAATAGATTACAGGCTGTTATGTTGAATAATCAACACGGATCTGAATTTTCTTCTTTGAAATTCGGTGTTCCCCACGGTTCAGTACCCGGCCTCCTTCCGTATACTCTTTATGTGCACCCCATTAAATGAAATTCAAGCCTGAGTAAAAAAAAAGGTCAAAGTCTTGATGACAACCAATAAGCTGAAGCTTAATGAAGTTAAAACAGAAATTGTAATGTTTCAAAACAAATTCCAGGTCAAATGTTGAAAGTAATCTTGTTATTAATATCGATGGAACTGACATTGCCGCTTCATCTGAAATCAATGAAAGACCATGTTTCATATGTTATTGAATCTTGCATTTTTCATCTACGCAATATTGTAACGGTCAGACCTACTTCATCAAGATATAACAAAGATGTTGATGTCCACCGCTCTCCGCGTTGGTTGTCCGAAATGTATAATTGATAGGTTGCAAAACGTTCAGAGCAGGGCAGCCAAAATAACCACATTAACCAATTCATCTGATTACATCTCACCTGTTCTCGCATTTATGCGATATGTATACAAGTCCCTAAACAACATGTCTCCCTTGAACATCACAGAATTATTAAATCCCTATACGCCAAGCCGTACTTTAAGGTCATCCGAGGTCATGCTTCTAAAAACAAAGAGTGCCGTTATCATTCACGGGTGTTACACCGAAGTTGTCGCTCTTTTTTGCCTTAATGCACTTCCAAAATGCTTTGTTATTTCCTTTTTCAAGCTTTCATTCCGTGTTTTATTTATACAAGTCAAATGTCCAATATATGGCACATAACATGGATCGCGGAAAGGCTCTTGTTGCTGGAGGGATCGCGGGAGGTCTCTTGTTCGTTGCTGGCCTATGCCCCATGAGGGGTGGCAGAGCTTGATGATTGTAACTTATTTGTAAACGCCGAGAAAAGAGAATACAAAACACTTAGCAGGCATCAGGAAAGCTGGGAAAATGGGAAAACTAATAAATTGTTACTTCGAGACAAAAAGGACAGATTGCATCATGGTGAAGTAGGAGGAGGGGCGTATCCACCATAGTCTGGTGGCAACATGGTGAGCTAGGGGGATGTATCCACTATAGTCTGTGGCAACATAATGAGCTAGGGGGGGGTGTATCCACTATAGTCTGGTGGCAACATGGTGAGCTAGGGGGATGTATCCATCATGAGTGGGGGTAGGGGTTCAGGGAATGGGGTTGTAAATAGATTTGTTTTATCTCGTCTCTAAATCTATGTCGATACTGACACCGAGGACTAATTTGACCCACTTTATTTTACACCGCTCAAGTGTAAAATTGCCTATTATTCGTTCCGCTATCGTCAGCATTATCAATTGTCTTGCTTTGTAGCGTTGGGGATCATGTTCTTCCACTCTTCAATCGAAAGTTACTCTTACTTATCAGGTTGTTTACGTTCTTTGTCTATAGAATATTTTCCCTTTATCGTCCCCATCGATTTTTCCAGTGATGTTCCATTTCCCCCCTCCTCATTAAATACCCTAGCCCCCAAAAAAAAATGCATGCCCTTTCTTTATTTTGTTGAGGAGAGTTCTACGTATCTCCGCTAAATTTGGTACAATACATTTATGTATTAGCTTTACGATGAAGAATGAACATCTGCTGTGACAGCTGCAGCCGACAGTTCATCATTATTGTATAATTCAAAAAGTTATAATTTAACTCTGCCTATGAGATTAGCTGGATAATTTAGCTTAACGACTCCAGAAAATTATACAATGTACCATCCAATGTAAGATAAGAAAATAAGATCTCTCTCTCTCTCTCTCTCTCTCTCTCTCTCTCTCTCTCTCTCTCT
>JAXRKP010002016.1:20000-75561 GCA_037039925.1 Doris montereyensis
ATGTCACTAACAATAACTAATACGAAGGAGCCACAGTGGAGTGAAGTCAAAGGCGAAATATGACAATAAGTGACAACTCCACTAATAAAGACAGAACAAACACGTGACGTTTCGGGTATAACCCTTCGTCAGACAACAAACGAGAAATATCTAGAATCTAGATCTAAGTAATACCTCCGGCATCACACAATGTGATGTCAGAAGAAAAACATAAAGGAGAAAGATAGAAAGAAAGAAAAAGACAGTGATGTTAAGAAACGTAGCAGAGGGGGGCGGGGGTGTGAAGAAAGAGCGAAAGTGGAAGGTTCAGATCTAGAATGAAATAAAAATATGAAAATAAGTTGTAAGTAATAAAAGGTGAGAAGGAGATAGAGAGAATGAGAGAAATAGAGAGAAGAGAGAGAGAGAGAGAGAGAGAGAGAGAGAGAGAGAGAGAGAGAGAGAGAGAGAGAGAGAGAGAGAGAGAGAGAGAGAGAGAGAGAGAAAAGAGAAGAAAACAGGAAAACAGGCGGGGAAGAAAGAAAGGAGAGAGAGAGACGTGTGAGTATGGGAAACAAGAACGAAAAAATAGGATAAATGTAAGACTAGATCTCTATCTCACTGGGTCTAGAAAGAAGAAATGATAGGTTAAATGTAAGACTAGATCTCTATCTCACTGGGTCTAGAAAGAAGAAGTGATAGAGAATGAATGAAAGGAAGTATCAATCAAGACAAAAATTTACACTGAAGGTGCGAAGTGTATATAAATTACAAATTTATGGATGCAATTTTGTCTTGATTGATACTTCCTTTAACAATAACTAACATTATGGAGTCGTCAGTATCGGTCGAAACAGTATCGACTATTCATTAGTTCTCAACGCGGTGGAATCGCACAACCGAAACCAATTTCGCCGAGTGGTCCCTGCACATGCGTCTAACAACCCGTATTTACTTCCGTCATCGCAATAAGGAGAAGGTAACCTCGGCTGGAAACTGAGAGAGGCTTCTGGGATTGGATCGTCGTCAAACAACAAACATGGCGCTTCACGTACCACGCGCACCGGCTTCGCCCAAATGTTGAAGGAAGGAGCTAAGGTAATTTTTACATATTTCATTCTAATATGAAGTGAGATGTTGTGTCAAGTCACTTGTATGCGATCAGTATATTTGAACAGTAATTAATTTTGTCTTTGTATCGTTAATGCCGGCGCTGGTCTCAGTTCATGCCCCAAACTCTGCTCCTAAGTCTGGAACATTCCATTCTCTCACTCTCACTGCTTAGGCATGTCTTGAGACGAACTAGGGGATTTAGATTTGCAGGTTTTTTTACATTTCTCTGTCCTCTCACTTTTCTCCTGTAGCTAAAAATATTACATTTAGTTTTAATTATTGATGTTTAAAATACAGAACAAGATTTAGATTTAGAATTTAGATCTGGATTCAAGATTTAGATAGAATCCATCTAGAGTTAGATTTTAATATAGGGCAGGTTTCACAAAAATGGGACCCAATGATAACTTGAACTCTTCAATTAATGTTTCTCAAAGTCTAATTGATGAATCTTCTTAACATTTGGTCCATGTATAGCTTTGACATCGCAGATATAAAAAACATAATATTGTGAAATTTGCTTTCAATTTGTGAATATTTTTGGGTGTGAACGTCAGCAATCCAGGTGTACAATCACAGAATTTTACAAAAAAACGGGACAAAAGGCATTGGTTTTCATCATCCACACGATCCGGATCGCGCGAGTCATCTGATCAACGGTAAGGCACCGGCCGTCGACTCCACGCTCGAGGTGTCGGGAAACACAAACACAGACTTCACATCTTATTGAGAACTAGGGAAAAGTCGGGAACTCTCCAAACCAGATGCCCAAGCGTTACGTCACTAAATAAACGCCAGGGAAACCTCGGTCGACGGACGCGAGCAGTTCACGTAACATTACGTACTGGCGGTGGACCTAGAATTTTCAGTTATGCCCCTTGACTGAAAAAATGACTTTTAAAAGCTAATTTACTTGCCCCACAGTCCTTTGCTATCTCTTAAAGTCATATATCTGGAATCCTCATGTTCTAAGCTTTAACATGGTATATACCACTTGTAAAAAATATAACATGTATATTTTGACAAAAGAGGGAAATGGGGATGGACCATTTTGTGAAACCTGCCATAGGGACTATTCGCAATAATGACGAATACCCGAGAGAGACAAAATGCTATTCATCATTAGTATAAGGCAGGTTTCACAAAATGGGACCCAATGATAACTTGAACTCTTCAATTAATGTTTCTCAAAGTCTAATTGATGAATCTTCTTAACATTTGGTCCATGTATAGCTTTGACATCGCAGATATAAAAAACATAATATTGTGAAATTTGCTTTCAATTTGTGTGTTTTGTGAATATTTTTTTGGGTGGGAACGTCAGCAATCCAGACAGACCACATTCCCTCTTTTTAATAAGTCCTTTTCACCTTAAGGTAGGTGAGGTCAACGACCTTTTATTCTGTTTTCTTTAATTCCATGTGGAAGAGAATTGTTCAAAGAAAATTTGGCGGAGTCCTAAATATTTTTATCTTTTGCAGTGATCACGTGAGGCAGGTTTCAGATTTTCGTTATTATGTAACAACTGATGTCTACAAATGAACACACATTAAGAGCTGAAAAAAAACAGTTGAAAAATACGTAGAAGCCGCCGTTTTTTTATCTTAAGTGAAAGAAAACGATATTCCTACCACCATATATTCTGTAAAAGACACGAAAAATCATAGGTAACTCTAAATGAGAGTGAGAATACCATGAGACTACTGGCAGTCTACGAGACCTCATGGTCGGACAAAAATATTTTTTCGATCTGAGATCTAATAACGGTAATATTGCGTCGAGCTATTGTCTCGTAGTTCATCGCGTGTAAGCCTATTGGGAAATCATGAAATTTTTTTTTTAAATTGTCTGGTTGGCTTTGCGGAATATTTTGTTTTGATTACTCTTACGGCCATGTGCTTACGGCCATGCTTACGGCCATGCAAAAATGTAGACGATGATCGGACATCAGAAAGGAGACTGTGATCAGGTTAGGATTCGGAGACCGTTCAGGTTAGATTGGTTGCATTAGCAAAACCTGCTTTGGCTTATCGTGAGTGAAACTTATGTAAAGAAGTCCGGCAATCAATAGGCTTTCATGATTTATTATGTTCTAATAAATAAAGACAAGATAATTGGCAATACGGGAGGTTTAGAAGTCCATTACAATGATAGTGACTTTCGTCTCCACTATGCACAGTCTCCTTGGCATAACAATACAATATTACTAAAAACGCATTTCAACGAGAGAGAGAGAGAAAATAATACTAATAGCACAGGTTCAAGTAGAGTTCAAGATTTGCCAGCCACCGGCTCCCATCCCGTCCCGTATTCTGCGAAGCAATTATCGATCGATAAAGACAAGTTTGTGCTAGTCTAGTGGGGCGCTCTATGTGACTGTAGATAGTTAGAGAGGGGGGTGTGAGTGATGACGGAGTCGGAGAAGTGATGATGGGAGGTGGGGGAGGGGGGGCTCGTACGGGAGAAAGGTACAATTGCCGTCAAAAGCGCTTTCTTTTCGGCGAGGGTTTTGTTGCTGGTGCATCTCTCTCTCTCTCTCTCTCTCTCTCTCTCTCTCTCTCTCTCTCTCTCTCTCTCTCTCTCTCTCTCTCTCTCTATTGGCAAATATCTCTTATACTATCGCATCCTCACTCGTTAAAATTATAAGTCGGAAGTTTACCGTACCAGTTTGAGCAGAATGGTCGATAAACACGTAATAAGGATAGTATAAGCACAATCACAGAATTTTACAAAAAACGGGACAAAGGCATTGGTTTTCATTTTCATCATCCACACGATCCGGATCGCGCGAGTCATCTGATCAACGGTAAGGCACCGCGTCGACTCCACGCCCGAGGTGTCGGGAAACACAAACACAGACTTCACATCTTATTGAGAACTAGGAAAAGTCAGAAACTCTCCAAACCAGATGCCCAAACGTCACTAAAAATAAACGCACAGGGAAACCTCGGTCGACGGACGGGCACTATCACGCACTGAGCGCGTTGGACCTAGAATTTTTCAAGTTATGCCCCTTGACTGAAAAACATGACCTGAGAGAAAAAGCTAATTTTACTTATCACAGTCCTTTGCTATCTCTTAAAGTCATATATCTGGAATCCTCATGTTCTAAGCTTTAACATGGTATATAACACTTGTAAAAAATATAACATGTATATTTTACAAAAGAGGGAAATGGGGATGGACCATTTTGTGAAACCTGCCATAAGGCAGGTTTCTCAATGTGCAAAATTGTCCTTCCATCATCTCCATTTCTCTCTTTTGTCAAAATTTACATGGCACATTTCACAAAATGATTCATCCCCATTTCCCTTTTGTCAAAATATAGGTCTATATGTTATATTTCTTACAATTGTTATATACCATGTTAAAGCTTAGAACCTGAGGATTCCAGATATATGACTTTAAGAGATAGCAAAGGACCTTGAGGCGAGTAAATTAGCTTTTCAAAAAAGTCATGTTTTTCAGTCTAGGGGCATAACTGAAAATTCTAGGTCAAATGCCAGTGACGTAATGTTACGTGAACTGCATGGGTCCGTCGACCCAGGTTTCCCTGGCGTTTATTTAGTGATGTAACGCTTGGGCATGTGGTGTGATTGTACGCCTTTATACTTTTAACGACAATGGTTCTTTCCACCCCTTACGGTGGGCCCCCCCCAATTACCCCCATCATCACTCCCCCACCTCTGACTTCTGTGGTCATGTAGAGCGCCCCATTAGACTAGCACAAACTTGCTTTGCGGAATACGTGATGGGATAGAGAGCGGTGGCTGACAAATCTTGAACTCTACTTGAACCTGTGCTGTTAGTATTCTTTTTCTCTCCTCTCCTCTCTCTCTCTCTCTCTCTCTCTCTCTCTCTCTCTCTCTCTCTCTCTCTCTGTCTCTCTCTCTCTCTCTCTCTCTTCTCTCTCTCTCTTTCTCTCGTTCAAATGCGTTTTTAGTAATATTGTATTGTTATGCGAAGAAGACTGAGCATAGTGGAGACGTAGAGTCACTATCGTTGTAATGGACTTCTAAACCTCCTGTATTGCCAATTATCTTGTCTTTATTTATTAGAAAGTAATAAATCAAGAAAGCCTATTGATTGCTGGACTTCTTTACATAAGTTTCACTCACGATAAGCCAAAGCAGGTTTTGCTAATGGAACCGAATCTAACCTGATCACAGTCTCCTTTCTGATGGTCGCTCATCGTGTGGACGCGTCAGCCATGGCTGTAAGGGACATCCAAAGAGAAAATATTACGCAAAGTTAAAAATTTCAAGATTTCTCAATAGTCTTACACAAGATGAACTACGAGAAAATAACTTGACGCAACATTACCGTTGATAGATCTCAGATGGAAAAGTTTTTTTATCTCCGACCATAACGTTATGTAGACTGATAGTAGTCTCATGGTATTCTCACTCTCATTTAGAGTTACCTGTGATTTTTTTCCGTGTCATTTAAGGATATATGGCCATAGGAATACGTTTCTTTCACTCCAGATCATAAACGGCGCTTCTGCGTATTTTAAAAGTTTTTTCAGCTCTTACTGTGTGTTCATATGTAAACCACAGTTGTTACATAATAATGAAAATCTGAAACCTGCCTCACGTGCTTTACATCTAATCATTGGTAACAGATTAATCGTGTATGGTAGGACAGTATAAAAAGTGAGAAATTAAAGTTAAATTATTATATGAATGATAAGCGGTCAAAAAGGAACCTGCAGAGCAAAAACAATTAAGGTCATGATTATTCATCCTGTATAACGCTATAGAACCCAACTCTCATTGGCTACAATTATGAACTCAGTTTTAATAGGGGGATGGGTTATGCCATCTTTTCTAAGGTAGGGTAAGCGAGGGTGATAAATTTTCCTGGTCGAAGTTACCCTACTCTACTCTACCATATTAACCCAAGAAAAGCGCTGGCCTCTAAATAAAGGCCGTGTTGCCGTCCGCCTCGAAGCGTTTCGCGTGCAGGCCACTCGTGCCACACCCAATTGTAAGTCTTTGTTGCATTGATAGCCAATTACAGCTTGATCCTGACATTGTCTCAACTCACCATCGGAATCAAAACCATTTGTGCTTGATGTCTCAACTCTCAGCCGTAAGGGTTGAACTGCCCGGCTGTACAAGTTCATCTGTTATGAAGAGGAGAGAATTCATTATTATAGTTTTACAGTGATTTTGATTTAAAGACAAAATAGCAATCAACATTACAACGGTTTCTCATGACCTAAAGACTGTAATAATGATTTTTCTTTTCAATGCAGGCATGACAATTTAATTTATATTACACGTCTCTATTAAAGTATAGTATTATTTCACCTAGATCTAGATTTAGGGCCACCACTCCCCTCCATTTATTACATGATTACATCTAACATTATCTACATCTAAATCTAAGTTAATACTGTCAAAGATTTCATTCCCCTACCTGTGGATGCTGGGTGTGGCAAAGCTTCGAGGTCGAGAGGGTCTCTGACATCAGTTTTTTCACTTGAACTTGAACAACTGTCTGTGCCCTCTCTCTCCTCGTCCCGATCTCCAAAATAATCGTAAATCAGGCCCTTCAGCTCTGACTCAGGGCCAATACTTGATAAATTAATATCTCTCAACTTGTTGAGGTGAGAAGCCACCTCTTGTGGACTTGGTCTAGTAACAGTTCAATGTTGAGAGTGAAGACGCCATTTATGTCATTGGTTACGCTTGGTTACGATGGTCAACTTTTCATAAAATTACACACAATATATTTAATCGTTGTTTTGCCACATACTACACTGATTTGATAACATAATATGTTGCAATTATCATAAAACCTCTTTACTGTTTAGCTGTTTTTTATGAATATTTTCCTTGTTAAAGTTAGCACTATTGTGTTGAGGATAACAAGACTTGTTTACACAGATGCGCATTAATTCTAGTAGGTTTAGCGTGCCTTGTATTCATGTGCACATAGTGAACAGAAACAGAGCAGAAAAAGACGATGAAAAGTGTATGCGATAGTCCGACCTTTCATTGATCAATGAAAACAAGGTTGATGCAACAATATAGTTCGTCATGTTATCGATTTTAGATCAATTTTTGCCATGTTTGTTCACGATTGAGTGCAGAAAATAATCATTTAAAAATATTAAGAGTATGTTTTTCGTGCTAAATCCTCTTGATATCGGTGTTGAAATGATTTAGGAATCCAAAACAGGCAAAAGGTCAAAAATTCACCCGAGGTCACAATTTTACTGTTATCACCCGATATCTCAAAACAACCTTCCCTGACATCCTTGGTCAGACCGCCACACATTTAATACCTTACTTATTCATGTTTTTCCTTTCACCAATAATTTAATGTAAAATATTGAAATAACTAGAAATAGTACAATTGGGAGAGCAAAGATATAATGAACAGTTCGACAGATTTCCATTACAGCTAATTTTTGTTGATTTGTTTGTTTTTGTCTGTCTGTCAGTTTCTCCATCTCTCTGTCCATATTTCTCTTTTTCTTATCGGTCTTACTCTGTGTGTTTCTATGTCGATCTCAATAATATCTTGGTTTCCGTCTCGATCCATTCTTCTGTGTCTCTCATCCTCTTCGTTCCATTGACTTTGTTATGTAATATTGGGGGAAACAATGAAACAATATTAAAAGGTTTCAAAAGGTAGGGTAGACAAACCGATAGCAGCAGTCGATGGAATGAAAGTGATAAGATAGATATATAGATAAGGAACCAGCTGATAATCAGTAGATTTGATTAACCTGTGAAATTGTTTTTAGGGTGTAGATGGACAAAATACTGTTTGGCAGATGGGGGAAAATAGAGAGATGGTTGAAAGTAAGCTGTATGTTGAGCCGGTCTTTCATTCTAAAGCAGACCTCTACTGGGAATACCAAGGCGGTGCAGAGAAACAGCGAATATGAAAGATCTGCCCATAACAGTATTCACAGATCAATTAAAAATTAAAAACATTTCAATATTTCACCCCCGCAAGGACATATGTGATCTATGCTGCCCATATGAACAGGGAAACATTGATGAGGAAAAGTTCAAGACCCACTTTGAAAGAAAGAATGCAGCTCAGCTAGAAAAAACACAGGACAAGCAGGTGTTCAGCAAGTTGTTATCCCCAGCCATCAATGCTTCCTCATTATATTATAAGACGAAACTGCAAATTCATAACTTCACTGTGAATGATATGGCTTAAAAAACTTGTCTGCTATATGTGGAATGAGTCCCTTACTGTGAACAAGTTTGCAAGTTGTCTTTTTCTTACCTTGAGGAGCATGTTCCATATTTTGACAAAATTATAATATATTCAGATGGATGCTGCTATCGAAATCGCATCATGGAAACAGCACTGCGACACTTTTGCTTCCAGCATAAGGTCGTGGAACAGAAGATTCTAGAGCGTGGACATACCCAGATGGAGGTCAACAGTGTCCATGCAACTTATCAACTATCGAAAGAAGGCTTGTGACGAAAGCCATCTATTGTCCTCTGGAGTATGTAAGGATTATCAGGGATGCTCAACAAAAGCCAAGATCTTATGAAGTAAAGTACCTGTCCTTCGATTGCTTGCTTAATTTCAAACAGCAAGTTGGAACACTCAAATCCATCAAACCATCCGATAACCACACAGTTACCAACATGTGTGCACTGCAGTACGATGAGGGTGGATCTATTTTGTACAAAGTCAATTTTGCTGATCAATGGGAAATCTTATCTTTGGGAAGACATGACAGACTGTCGATTGAAGGCCCAGAGCAACTATACAGTGGCAAAAGGAAAAACAAGTCGCTCTTGTCTTTTTCATTCATTCTCAATTCACTTTAAGATATCATGAGTGTGGATGATTTTGGCTTTGTAGTTCCTACCGTCTACCCATATCACATTTCGTTTTTGAAACTTTTTATTTGATGAATTATTGCGTATGTCTGACTGGTGGTAAAATTTGAAATTTCATTTTAATTGATTTTACAGTTTCTGTTAACTCATTCCGTGCCGAGCCGATTTTTCCGGCTCGCGAAAATCGTCACGGCTGGACGTCGAGCCGGAAAAATCGGCTCGATAAATCTACTTTCTTTTCCAATCCCCTTATCCATATTTTTTATTATAAATTGACCTATAACTACTTCCGGGTCATAGACAGCGTCTTTTTTCACGAAATTTGATCAAGTTTTCTGACTTTTAGTGACGATTTTTGTTGAATTTCAAGCGCAATCTCTTTGTTTACTTCACGATGGATTCCACACCCTCGCAGCCACGCCCCCGTAAACGTCTGTGCACTGAAAGGGCACTTCAAATGATAGAAATGGATGAGGATTTGCCCTCAATTCTATCAGATAGTGAGTCAGATGATGGTCAATCCAGTTGTGATGACTATCAGTATCATTCTTCATCTGCATCGAGTGATAGTGAGGAAGAGGTTCAGAAATTAGACCCTCAACGTCTAGATCTACTGCACCATTGCAGAAAAGAAATGGTTCCTCTGCTGCTAGCACTGTAGATCTAGAGTTAAAGAATACTGTCAATGGTGATAGTAGTGATACCCCAGCCCCAAGGATAGTAGATAGATCTGGTATTAGAGAGGCGGGTGAAAATTTGACATGGAAGGAGTTGTCACAACTGGGAACACGCAGATGAATTTTTCGCTTCGTTCGTGCTCAATCTCATGGCGTCAACAAAGAACTGTGCACATGCAAATTCGTCTGAATTAGATTGTTTATTTTCTCTGCTAACTCTGATATTTTGGACAGTCTTCTCACCAACATCAACGCCTATGGCGAAAACGGAAAAATGCTAAACACTCCCCATCGTCAGCATTCAATTTATAATCGGATGGAGCCCGTTTCACGACCAGATTTGCTGACATTCTTTGCCATCCTGATTGCCATGGGTCTCGATCCAAGACCGAGTATAAAGGACTACTGGGCAACAAAGAGAAAACACAAATATACACCCTGGTATGGACAGATGATGACTCGGCAACGATTTGAAATGTTGTATCACACGATGCTCCATGCGGGTGGGAAGGATTCATTGCAGCAGAAGAAGATCGAGCCATTTCTGGAATCATTGATGGTTAGATTTCAAATGCCTTCTACCCTGACAAAGAAATGTCCATTGATGAGATGATCATCGGGTATAAGGGACGGTGGCGACACAAGCAATTCAATGCGTCAAAGCCGTCCAAATATCAAGACCTTCGGCCTCTGCGACAGTGCTACTGGGTATGTCTACAATGTGTTCACCTATTATGGTGCTAATACATCATATCACCCAGACATTGACCCAACATCTGCCCAAGCTGTCAAAGTTTTTGCAAAGCTACTGTCACCATTGGACAAGGGCCATCATGTTTTCGGTGATCGTTTCTATACGTCGGTGCCTTTGCTGGAATTTCTGTCACACAACCGTCACCACTACACTGGAACCATCGATGTGCGACGGAAATATTTGCCTAAGCAATTAAAAATGCTCAAGCTGGAGCAAAACAAAATGACGTGGTACAGTGATGAAGGATGTAAGTACCTCGTTGTGGCTTTTCGTGACAAAAGGCAAAAAAAATTTGTTTCGCTTGTCACGTCATGTGGTGAGGTCGCTACGACACCAGTGAGACGAAAAAAGAGGCCACATTGTTGACAAGCCCACACCAATTCAACAGTACAACCAAAATATGAATGGGTGTGATCGTGCTGACCAACAAGTCACCTACTACGGTGCTCAAGCGCAAATCTTACTAGTGGTGGAAGAAAATTTTCTTCTGGCTCCTTGAACTGGCCCACATCAATGCCAGCATTCTTTTGATCTGACACGACCACGAGATGAAAGCTACCATCGGCTGTCACTCAGTCAGTTCAAGGATAATCTCATTATCCAACTGACTGATGCGGCAGCTGCTGGTATGATAATTCCCAGCCGACCACCCCCAGTCAACAATGCGGAAAGGATTGCTCCGTCCTCCCATTTCCTGGAGTCAGCTGATAAAGACCGCAACTGTAGAGTTTGCAGCAGACCTGAAAAGAGGAAAAAGAACAACAAATGTGTGCTCGGTGTGTACAAGGCAGACCACATCTGTGCAAGAAAGACTGTTTCAGGCTGTGGCACACCAGACTAAATCTGCAGTAATAGACGAGAAAGGAAGGAGGAGAGTGGATATCGGCTTTTCAGTTTGTTCGTTTTATTCGGCTTTGAGAGGGACATTTAGGTTTTTGTGCATAACTTTCTTTTGGACCATAGTAAAATAAGCAAACTTTCACAAAACATTTTTAATTGGATTATGCACCTGTACACAAAATTTCATTGCCATAGAAGTAGAATTAGCTGAGATATAACTCAAGTAAGTGGAAAAAAATATATATAAATTGTTTCATTTTTTGTCATTTTTAATTTACCTCTCTTTTTCTTTTTTCCAATACCCCAAATCATCTCAAACACATTTTTATGTAATTCGCCGTTTCATTACCTTCAATTTCATATATAATTTGTGTATGGTGGAAGTCATGGAAAGGAGAGTGGATAGCGGCTTTCAATTCGTTCATTTTATTCGGCCGAGAGGGACATTTAGGTTTTTGGGCATAACTTTCTTTTGGACAATAGTAAAACAATCAAACTTTCACAAAACATTTCTAAATGGATTATGCACCTGTACAAAAATTTCTATTGCCATAGAAGAAGGATTAGGTGATATATAACTCAAGTAAGTGAAAACAAAATATATGTAAATTGTTCCATTTTTATGAGATTTATAGTTTACCTGTTATTTTCTTTTTTCCAATACCCCAAATCATCTCAAACACATTTTTGTGTAATTCGCCATTTCATTACCTTGAATTTCATATATAATATGTGTATGTTGGAAGTCATGGAAAGCAAGAAGGATGAATGTTTGAGAGCAGGGTGGATAAAACAAAAAATCTGTAAAATGGGCGTGTCCAGCCATGACTCACAGTGGAATCTAGGTCAAGTAGGGAATGAGTTAACCTATCGTCGACAGAAACATTGAATCAGAATGTGCCTCAATTCAGGCAATTGTATGAAGTACGTAAATATAATGATATGATTTGTGTATTTTCAAACTTTTAAACAATGTCCAAATATAGGCACACCATTATTAATATCATATTTTTGTTGAAAGATTTGAGTGTTCACCTTTTGGGTGAAATGGTTCAATATTTGTTTGAACTTAAACTAGGCAATAATTTGGCGCAAATTAATAACAGGTTTCACAAAATGGTCCATCCCCATTTCCCTCTTTTGTCAAAATGTACATGTTATATTTTTTACAAGTGTTATATACCATGTTAAAGCTTAGAACATGAGGATTCCAGATATATGACTTTAAGAGATAGCAAAGGACTGTGGAGCAAGTAAATTAACTTTTTTAAAGTCATGTTTTTCAGTCAAGGGGCATAACTGTGAAAATTCTAGGTCCAACGCCAGTACGTAATGTTACGTGAACTGCTCGCGTCCGTCGACCGAGGTTTCCCTGGCGTTTATTTAGTGACGTAACGCTTGGGCATCTGGTTTGGAGAGTTTCCTGACTTTTCCCTAGTTCTCAATAAGATGTGAAGTTTGTGTTTCCCGACACCTCGGGCGTGGAGTCGACGGCCGGTGCCTTACCGTTGATTAGATGACTCGCGCGATCCGGATCGTGTGGATGATGAAAATGGAAAACCAATGCCTTTTGTCCCGTTTTTGTAAAATTCTGTGATTGTACGCCTTTATACTATCCTTATTACGTGTTACGGGTTTATCGTGTGTACCATTCTGCTCAAACTGGTACGGTAAACTTCACGACTTATAATTTTAACGAGTGAGGATGCGATAGTATAGGCCGATATTTGCCAATAGAGAGAGAGAGAGAGAGAGAGAGAGAGAGAGAGAGAGAGAGAGAGATGCACCAGCAACAAAACCCTCGCCGAAAAAGAAAGCGCTTTTTGACGACAATTGTTCCTTTCTCCCCGTACGAGCCCCCCCCCCACCTCCCATCATCACTTCTCCGCTACTCCCGTCATCACTCACCCCCTCTCTAACTATCTACAGTCACATAGAGCGCCCCACTAGACTAGCACAAACTTGTCTTTATCGATCGATAATTGCTTCGCAGAATACGGGACGGGATGGGAGCGGTGGCTGGCAAATCTTGAACTCTACTTGAACCTGTGCTATTAGTATTATTCTCTCTCTCTCTCTCGTTGAAATGCGTTTTTAGTAATATTGTATTGTTATGCCAAGGAGACTGCATAGTGGAGACGTAAAGTCACTATCATTGTAATGGACTTCTAAACCTCCCGTATTGCCAATTATCTTGTCTTTATTTATTAGAACATAATAAATCATGAAAGCCTATTGATTGCGGACTTCTTTACATAAGTTTCACTCACGATAAGCCAAAGCAGGTTTTGCTAATGCAACCGAATCTAACCTGAACGGTCTCCGAATCTAACCTGATCACAGTCTCCTTTCTGATGTCCAATCATCGTCTACATTTTTGCATGTAAGCATGGCCGTAAGCACATGGCCGTAAGAGTAATCCAAAAAGAAAATATTCCGCAAAGCCAACCAGACAATTTAAAAACAAAAATTTCATGATTTCCCAATAGGCTTACACGCGATGAACTACGAGACAATAGCTCGACGCAATATTACCGTTATTAGATCTCAGATCGAAAAATTTTTTGTCCGACCATGAGGTCTCGTAGACTGCCAGTAGTCTCATGGTATTCTCACTCTCATTTAGAGTTACCTATGATTTTTTCGTGTCTTTTACAGAATATATGGTGGTAGGAATACGTTTTCTTTCACTTAAGATCAAAAAACGGCGCTTCTGCGTATTTTTCAACTGTTTTTTTCAGCTCTTAATGTGTGTTCATTTGTAGACATCAGTTGTTACATAATAACGAAAATCTGAAACCTGCCTCACGTGATCACTGCAAAGATAAAAAATATTTAGGACTCGCCAAATTTTCTTTGAACAATTCTCTTCCACATGGAATTAAAGAAAACAGAATAAAAGGTCGTTGACCTCACCTACCTTAAAAGGTGAAAAGGGACTTATTAAAAAAGAGGGAAATGTGGTCTGTCTGGATTGCTGACGTTCACACCCAAAACATATTCACAAAACACACAAATTGAAAGCAAATTTCACAATATTATGTTTTTTATATCTGCGATGTCAAAGCTATACATGGACCAAATGTTAAGAAGATTCATCAATTAGACTTTGAGAAACATTAATTGAAGAGTTCAAGTTATCATTGGGTCCCATTTTTGTGAAACCTGCCATATGGTTTCTCCGTGTTAATGTGTTTGTATATTATGGTGCATTTTTGCCGTTCTTTGTGGTCTACTTGATACATCATTTTTACCAACACTATTGAACTGTTGCCTATTTTCACATTTTCATCAGACTGTCATGATGTTTTCACGATAAAAATGTTGGAATTGGCAGAAAACACAGACATATGCAAACATTCACACACACACGTACCAAACACAAACATACACATATATTTAATATATTACACATACATACACGTACGTACATACATAGACACACACACACATGTACATAGATACATAGAAAACAAGGTTGGAGTGTAAATTGTAAAATGAATGATGATGAATTTTGACATTGCAACCATTATATCTTCTTCACTTGTATACATTTCTTGCAACTTGATTTTTTTTGTTTGTTGATTGATTTGGATTCTCCTTTCTTGCATTGTCAGCATTACAGCGGCTTGGATGAAGCTGTGTATAGAAACATTGCTGCCTGCAAAGAACTGGCAAAGACAACCATTTCAGCCTATGGACCTCACGGTAAACTCTGCTGTACATAGACAGTTGTCTGGTTTCTTAACCAGTTTGCTGGTTGCTCAAGCTGTTTACAAGACTAGTCAGCACTTCTTGATGTGTTATCTTTGTCTCTTTGATACCAGGGTCCTGTCCTTAAAATGTCATTACACGGGCATCATAGTCTCCTCAAATCTCCCTTTTTAAAAACAATCTCCTTAAATGGATAAGTATATCTTCTGTCTCTCTCTCTCTCTCTCTCTCTCTCTCTCTCTCTCTCTCTCTCTCTCTCTCTCTCTCTCTCTCTCTCTCTCTCTCTCTCTCTCTCTCTCTCTCTCTCTCTCTCTCTCTCTCTCTCTCTCTCTCTCTCTCTCTCTCTCTCTGTCTCTCTCTGCCTCTCTCTGCCAACCTCCAGAAATGGTAAGAAATTCCTGATTTGAATGCCCTGTTCCCGAAAAACGGTTAAGAGAGAAAAACTGTCACGAGGAAATTAAAATTGCGATAAATTAGTATTAAAAACACGTTTAAACAAGAGAGGGAATTTAATACTAAAAGCATAGGTTCAACATGAAGTTTTTGAAACCTTTCATTTTATTTCTTTCCAGGCCAAAACAAAATGGTCATCAACCATTTAGAGAAATTGTTTGTAACAAACGATGCCGCTACCATTTTACGGGAGCTGGAAGTTGAGCATCCAGCTGCTAAAATTCTGGTGCTGGCATCACAACAGCAAGAGCAGGAGTGTGGCGATGGAACCAATTTTGTGTTGGGCTTTGCTGGGGCTTTGTTGGAAAGTGCAGAGGAGCTTCTCAGAATGGTACTATTATTTACGAAGTGATAAATATGAACGATAACTTTCGTTCTAATAATTTGCTGCATATACATTGTATTGTCAGTATTGAGATTATTGAGAGGTGGGTGAGAATATTATGCCTGCCTCCCTCCTTTGTTTAACACACTGTGTAACACAGTAATAACACGTCATGCGATTCTGACGCAGAATACAACTTGCGGGTAGTAAGGTGTGGGGGGGGGGTAGTAGAAAGAAGGTGGCGTTTCCAAGGATCTTATTGTGTAGCAGCCATCGACATTTACAAAACAGGCCATTGGTTTAAAATTGAAGACAGGTCTAATCTCATGTACAGTGTCTTATTTATTTTTCATTAATATTGGATGACTGTATTTTGACAGATGCTCATGTACATGCTAAAAGCAAAAACCCAAGCTAGAAAATAACGAACAAGTCGACATTTTGAGAAAATCACGCTTTAAAATTTCCCCGAATATTTGAACATATTTTTTCCTACGAAAACAGTAGGATAGTACTTTGAAACATTATTAAACTTTGAGAGGATCTCAATAAGATTTTGGTGATAATTCTTGTGAGAGAAGAAACTTCTAGCTCTTGTTATGAGATTGATCAGTTTATGCTGTTTTTAATAAATTCTTTTCTACAGGGTTTGTCAGTTGCTGAGGTAACTGAAGGGTATGAAATGGCCTGTAAAAAGGCCTTGGAGATTCTTCCAGGTATGTTTCACCTTCACCTTGCGTCATGTTGTTTTGCGGCTTGACACTAGAAAGATTTAGATAAAACATTTTTATCTTTGGACATGTCACATTATAATTGCTGTATAAGAAGAAAGATATTATATATTCTTATTTGTTTTACAGATACTAGTGCAGCAACCCGTTTATAAAACGGGGAAAAGGTTTGTGTGTTCACACCAATGAGATCTACATCTAGAGTTGCTGATAGAAAAGGCGAAATAATGATAACCCTTACCCTAGCTCACACACACGCCCATTCAGTGTTTGTATTTTTAATTTATCGGTATTTGTCTGGTCTCGACTTCAGCGTTTATTTTTGTCAGTGTACGCTTTATGGGTGGAAAACAAGCTATTGATAAGTTTTAAGTTTAAAAAAAAACTTTTACTTCCTGTTTCAGAGCTTACTCCAGGAAGTATTAAAAACATGAGAACCTATAACGAAGTCTTTCCTGTTGTGAAGACTGCTGTGATGAGTAAACAGTACGGCAATGAAGACTTTCTAGCTGAACTGATAACTAACGCCTGTAGTAAGTTTGTCTTTTTATCTTTTAAAACAACAGAGCTCAGACCTTCCATTTCTCCGCCTTTAGGAAGAATACGCAATTTTATCGTTTGCTGAAATTTCTGACATTTTCCCACTGAACGAATAAATTTTAAAAATATTTGCTGGCATTCTGGCATTTGCGATTCGAATGGCAGAATTGACGAATGTCAGAAGAAACGGGTTTTAATTTTTCGATTTCCGGCCTTCGAACTTCTGTTTGAGATTGAGGTTCAGGCATTGTTGACTACGTATCAATCTAGATCTCTACCTTTAACTTGTGAAGCTTTCATCAGAAATTCTCGACTTTGTTGATAGAAATTCAGACATTGAATCTATAGATTATGGCGTGAGAAATAAATTTCGATGGAATTGGTTAGAGGAGGACGGAAACAGAGGTTTCCTGTATGTTTACGTTAGAAAAGTCGCTAATCTAGGCCTGTCATTCTGCGTGTATTGTAAAACTAACGTTGACTACAATCAGAAAGGAAAATCGCACATCAAACGGCATTCTGACAGCGTGAGTCATAAGAGACAGAGACAGATCCTGAATAGTGACTAATATTATTTATAAGTATTTAAAATTCAAACTAATAAGGTAACTGTGTGGATGTCTCAGCATTGTCATATTATGTAACAGTGTATGTTTTGTATAATATTGCATAACGTTTGGCCAGATACATTTTTCAGGCAATTTTGTCAAGTGTGAATGGAAGGTCTGATAGCTGCAACCATTACGTTAAAATTGTATGAAGTACTTATTTTTAATTGCGTTTGTAAGTTTGTATTTGCCTTGAAAAGTATTTATATGACGGTTGCCAGTATTTTAAAAAATCCTCTCAAAACCCTAAGTTGATGACAGATTAAAAAGAGATTGGTGTCAGACTCCGTAGTTGTCGTTCTGAGTTTCACTTCGCAAGAAAAGCCAGTCACCGGCAGAGTTTTTGTTTTATGTGTACCGTAAAGGGGCTTCATTTAAATTACTTTTTTTTTTTAAAGGTTGGCAGCTATGAAATTAGATAAGTCATAAAAAAGTATAGTATGCTGTTTTGCATCTTAGACTGGGAGCTACGTTTATAATGTTTTGTTTTGCATCTTAGACTGGAAGCTACGTTTAAGTATTACTTACTTACTTTCTGCCCATTATGCCAGTTGGCATGTAAGGCAACAATGAAGGATCTCCATCTTTCTCTTTCCATGGCAAGCGTCTTTAGGGAATTCAAGATTTTGCCCGTCCTTTATCCAGGGATGTAAATCTTTCAGATTTTCTCTGATTTCAGATTATTTGATTGTGTTGAAATTTCTATTTCTAGTCTAAAAATAGATCTAATTCTATTTAGTTTTTGTTATTTCAGATAATAATTTTTTTAATTCACTGATAGATCTATTATATTTTTCGACTGTAAGAATTCGAAACCTAAAAACTATGAACAAAAGGAAGTTATTTTCACAATTACATTAATACTATTGTCACGATATCCGTTCGCTATTTGTAAGTCGAATTTTCAGAGAACAATTCTCTGACGGCCGAATTTCCTTCACTATCATTAGTCCGAGATTCTCTGAGGATTCAGAGAAAAATTCTCTGACCCCATAAATAGCTGGCGGCGAAATAGATGGTAGGTATAAGGGAAGTAACTCTCATTGGTAAGTATTAAAATTAGTAAACACAACATGACGTCGTGTTCACGAAGGTCTCCTAACTTTGTGGAGCGAGATACAACAGTTGATGCGATAGATCTAGAGTGTAGGAACAAATTTCGATGGGATTGGTTATTGTTGAAAGATGACAACGACGATTTTTTCCCCAGATTATTTCCGAAAGGTAGACAAAGATGGATTTGCTTGGTGCTGTTACTGTAAGTGCGAGATAAAGTACGGCACTGGTGGGGTGCGTTGTTTAAATGACCATGCTAGTCGATCTAAAAATCACAATCGAAACCGTCATATTTTTTCAATCTAATCTTAGTCTTCCAGCTGCAATGCAGGCAACATGCAGTAAGATTTCTAGTACTGCAGATATCAGTGGTCCATCACTGCCTAGATCTAGTTCTAGTTCAGCTCTACCGTCCTCTTTACCTTATGGTGCTGCTCCAAACATTGAGCAAGAGCACAATAGATCTAGGGTACCACTCATTTATTTATTTTTTGTCCACTGTATGTCAGTTCTAGTTCTGTGTCTTCATTTTAAAGTTTCTTTATCCCTAGTAATTTAACTAAATTAAGCCCAGGAGAGGCCATTTTTAAGCTGTACAAGTGTGAAAATTCAATTTTGGCCGCGTTGCCCCCGACCCCACCGGGGCCTGCGTGGCCCCTGGACCCCGGCGGTTCTTTTCAGAGAATTTCTTTAGATGCCATTTACATCCCTGTTTATCTCATTCTCTACTGTTCGTCTCCAGGTTGTCTTCGGCCTGCCACCTCTCCTTTTCCTTTCTGGGGTCCAATGTAGGGTAGTGTTTGTGTTCTTCTTTCTCCCTGTGGGAACACAGAACCTCTCCAACAGAGGAGAGGAGCAGAATAGATACCCTGGCTCTTTATCCATGTATGTCATAGAAGTCGCCTAAGGATTCCCCACCGTATGTGCAGTGGTCTGCCTATGCGTTTTTGTTGCCCCGAGACGACATCTCTTTTCTCTTACTTCCATCCACTCTTTCTTGATCTATCGCCATGTCTTAATATTTTCCTCTTCCTATTTTTAACTCCCACCCCCGATCCCCTCCTCTGAGCCGGTACAAGGAAGGGTGTCGCCTTTGCATCACAACCATTTTTGTGGTGCAGGGGTGACATCTCTTTTCTCTTACTTCTTATGTCTTCTATCCATCCATTTGTTTTTGCTTTATCGCCATGTCTCCTCTGTAGTACTTCATGGCCCTTCCAATTTCCCCTTAGTGGGTTTCTCGTGAGGTGTGACCCGTAAGGCACGAAAAGGGGCTCCTAGAGGTTGAGGTGAAGCACCTTGCTGGGGTGTCTGGCCAACACGCCTCTTTGGCCCCGGCTTCTGCTTGGGCGGTAGGTGTGGTCTACACTCGCTCAATCCGCTGGGGGCGCCATATTCATATTGGGAAAATCATATCGTCATTCCGGGCAGAAAGAGTTAAAAACAAGTGACTGAATTATCTATATTCCCACTCTGTTTAATCCACTTGTCAAGGAAGTGCAAAGCGTGATTTCATTGTTTCAAGACGCACAGACTATACACTTGATGTAAAACGTTTACCGTCTCTACTGCAGGCAAAAATGTTAATTGTTTGCACGATGTCTGAATTACCTGGCATAACAAAATATGGCCCGCATGCATATATGATTTCTGTCTTTTAGGTGCATTAGTGTTGTATTGTCCAAAGTTAATTCTGATATATGTATATATGATAACATGGTCTATTTTTCTTTCATCCCACCACCAGTTTCTATACTTCCTGAGAAAATTAGCTTCAGTGTAGATAATATCAGAGTCTCCAAGATATTGGTGAGTTGACTTCTAAACAATCATTTTTAGTGTGTCTTCAAAGTTGTGTATAGCAATGAATATTTGAATAAAAAGTCGTCTACAATTTTCTGTGTTTCTGATGAATATACCCATTCCCATAAAGTTTTTATACAGAGGTACTTTTCCTACTTTTTCTGTATTTACAGTATGTATATGCTGAGGTATATGTATTTATCGCGAATCCGTCTTGTCCTTGAAATGAACAAGTGTATTCAAGATATTTTCAGTCAGAAAATATTTATTTTCAATCCTTCATCCTTTTAGTGGGCATTATCATTCCAGTGGTAACCACTGAGATGATTATTCTTTTTTTTTTACATATTATTTAGCTGTTATAGTAATTTTTGTCATGATGTCCTCGATTTTATCAACAATGAAATTGTTTTGTGTGTGATCAAGGGTTCTGGCATCCTTCAAAGTTCAATCGTCCAAGGTATGGTGTTCAAACGTCAAGTTGAAGGTGACGTGACCAAGGCAGAGAAGGCCAAAGTTGTTGTCTTTTCATGTCCTTTGGACTCGCTTCAGACAGAAACAAAGGTGAGAGACGTGAAAGATTGAAGAATATGATAATGTGCCAGCCAAACTTTTTTTATGTTAGTGTTTGTGTTGATGGCTGCGATGTTTGTCATGAATTTTTCTGACAATTTGACCATTTGCTTTTTGGCCTGAGTCAGTGGGACTCTTCCACTTGAATGGATGTTACTTCCTTCTTCTATTGGAGAGCTTGAGAACTGGCTTATGAAAATGTTTGTATGCATTAGGGGTAATGTTTAAGTCAGTTTGCTTTTAGAAAAGCCTACTTACTGGCACTTTCATTATTGTAAAAAGATGGTTATATTCTGACACTATGAAATCTGCCTTTTTGTATGATAGAGAGAGGGGTAGAGTTATTTCTTATTGGTTATATAAACATACCGACGGTAAAAGTCGCAAACCATGCAAGTCTAAAATTAGTAACACCCTTTTTCACCTTTTTAACAGTAATCCTACTGCTTAGGTCTAGTTTGATTCGTATCACAAGAACCAATAGAAACCCATGTAACAACCATATGAGCAATCTGTGTATCCCTATTGGGTATAGTTTTTCCACTCGCTAACCGTGTATGTCTGCAAATAGATTTCAGTACCTGTGCCGGTGATGATGAAACTGAGTATGAAGGGTGATACTGTGAATGCGAATGAAGAAACTGATGTCGCTGATGAAACTGGGTGTGAACAGGAATGATAAAACTGAGTGAATAAAGATAAAGATGGATTTATAGTTTGTATGATACAGGCTAACCTACTGTACATTATTTATCCCCCAGCTGGCCTTTTTCATTCAAAGTACTTTTCAGCTCCCAGTGGGATCATACAGTACACGGGTCTATTAGGCTTTTCGTACTTCACCCTGACAAGATCTTTCTCTACAGCTAGGTACTCATTCACACCTGAGTCAAGTAAGAAAAATAGAGTGAAGTACCTTTCCTAAGAGTACAACGTTGTGAAAAAATTTCACATGGGCCAGCTGTGGGGATTGAGCCAGTGTTGTCGTGATTACCAGGTCACAATACTATGGTTTGGCTACAACACCTCATAAATAATGAAACTGAGTGTAAATGTGAAGCATGAAATTCTGAGTATGAATCGATAGTGTGAATATGAATGATGAATTTTTGAGTGTGAATGACAAAAGTGTAAATGTGAATGACGAGAGTGTGAATGTGAACAAGGAAATGTGGGAGTGTACATGGTTAGGCTGCTGGTCTTCGGATTATAAAAACATTTTTGCACTCGAACCAGGTCCAAATGAGTACAACCACTAGCAAGGGAGTAAAACATGCGACAGGCTAGCGGCATGTCCAGGAAGTGATTATTATCAACTGTTCCGCTTCGCGCTATAGAGACCGGGATTTATTCCAGCTGTATGGGGCACAATGCCCTTGGATGGACTTTACTTGGCCATCAGAATATGCATTGATCTCAGGGGAAGTGGGAGGAAAGAAGAATATGCCAGTAGCATCCACCAACTGCCCACAGTTGGCCTTGGGTCTCTCACACTTGCTAAGCTCAAATAAAAGTACATGTAGCTTCACCTCCTTAGTTCAGGGATTTGTTAGTCTAGAGGCAAGGTGTCGGCCTCTTCAACCCAAAGGTTGATTGTTCTCAATTTTTTGAGCGAAATCTACACCCCTGGTCCAAGTAGGTGGATCGACACCTAGTCCATAAGGGATGGACGATAAAAGGGAGGTTGTATGTGCAGATCACAACACTCTGTGCAGGTCAAATACCCCTTGGCCGTTTACAAGGCCTTCCAGGCAATACTTAAACAATCCTACCAAGAACCCCAAATCTTTCTATCAAGAGGATGTGTATAGTGCTAAATTAATACTAATATTTACGCCATCTTGGAAAACAAATCAATAACCATGTAGTAGGCTGACATGTAATATTATTATAATAAAATACTACAGGCGCCTGCATTGATCTGGATGCTGTATACGTAATTTTGTATTGCATGTGAGTGTGTGTATGTATCATGTGTGTGTATGAAAGAAAGAAGAGAGAGACAGACACCCCCCCTCTACTCTAGGCCTTGGTCACAGGCCCATCTTATTTAGGTAGAGGATAATGAATCTCAATTCTTTACCAGTAATTGATGATTGTGATGTACTTTAAAATAATATTCCAATGGTGACGCTACTGGTGGTTGATAACACTGAAGTTGCTGGTACTGGCACACTCTGATGATGAGGACGACACATATATTGCACACATAGCTACTGCTTGAGAGTGTTTTCAAAACGTGTAACTGTCTTCACTACCTGCTTAAATGTGTAGGACTGTTCAACTACAAGTCTGCTGACGAGCAAACCGTGTAAGTCCAACTAGGCATGTCAAACTATGTCTGTGTCAGCTGATTGATGAGCAATACGTGTAAGTCTTGAAATAAGGTTAACATTTTATCTATTTCAACATGTTCAATGCAATAACGTAGAAGTGGGCGATAAGTAAAGGGTTCAAATATCTCATACACACAAGTTTTTTTTTTAACAGAGCAGCATCATTTTCTTTGATTTTAACTACAAAAATTGGATTTACACGTCGATATGTCAGAATGTATATTATCATCATAATTATTATTAATTTGTTTGTGACATTGTGACTAAAACAAATTTCCCAACAGGAGAAATAATGACTATTATATCTTATGGTATCTTATAAAGTATGTTTCACATTTTGTCAGGAGGCTTAGGATTGTGTTTTGACCTTTTTTTGCCTTCTAGGGCACAGTGTTGATAAAGAACGCCAATGAGCTGCTGGACTTTAGCAAGGGGGAAGAGAATCTAATGGAAGAGGTGAGTTCAGTGTTTCATTCAATTGATATTGAAACAGTGTTCAATATTTCCTATCAGATGCTTTTTTTAATATGTATTATAGTTTGGGAAAAATTGAATTTTTTGTACAATATTTTTGTATATTTTTGGTTGTTCTCATGTGCTATTTTCAAAGATTTCATAAAATCAAAACTTAGTAATGAAACAAAAATCCGATCTGATAAAATTTAGATATTGTATCAAGTAAGGTGTGTGCCACATTTGATAAACATTTGTTGAAAAATAAAAAGCTTATCGATATTGAACGTGGTGAAATTTGGGGGCAAAATCCAAGATGGCCACCATTTCCATGGCCATCGGAAGCGTCAGGGGAAAAAAACGACATATTTCAACTCAGTACACCATACCCATTACACCTATACATAAGTTAAATTGTTCCTCACTTGACTCAGGTGTGAATGAGTACCCAACTTTAGGTAGAGAAAGATCTTGTGAAGAGTGTTAGTACGAAAGGCCTAACAGGCTTGTGTACTGTATGCTAACCACAGGAGTTGAGGACTGAATGAAATAACCTGCCGAGGGATAAATGATGTGCAGTTGGTGAGCCTGCGCTTTCATGAAGACCAGGGTGTCCGACAAAGTCGGAAATATGTCGGATTTTTCATACCCAGGCCTGAAAGGTCTGAAATGATTGGAAATTGATGTCTTGGGTAGGAAAACAAGTAGAAAATGGGGCTCAGGTAATAAAAACAGGGTTTCCATGCATCAGGAAATCCTTGAAAACGAAAATAATGTTTCCCGGTCGAGAAAATACCAGGGGAAATGATGTATTGAGGATGAACATGAGGGAAAATCAGGGAAATCGAAGTAGACATGAACAATTATCGATACCGCGAAATAGGGAAAATGTGAATACAATCGTGGACGATGAATGATCATTTTGTCATCCATTTCGGTCATGCATGCTTTGCTCTTTGGCGATTCTTTCATGTTGAAACTAAACGATTTCGATACTTTCTTTTAAAGTTGTAAAGTTTGCCCAGGGAGTTAGTATCGGATTTCGACACAAAGCTATCAATACTTCCTTTACTTTTGGCGCCTATACAATACCATGAACTGCTTATCTACGGCCCAGCCTCCTTTCTTCAATTTAACTTTTACTCTGGAGAGATTAAGAATGCTGTGTGTGGTAAAAAGCCGATCGCGCACGTTGGTGTATGGTTCATGTTAAAGGGAGAGAGACAGAGGGCAATGTGCATATTTTAAGTCTGTGTGTGTGTGTAGTAAGAAGGCTAGACAGGGAATATTTGTGTGTGTTTAATGCGACCAATCGCGTATGTGTGTATTAGTATTAGAGAGAGAGAGTGTATATGGAGAGTCGGGGAGTTTA
This sequence comes from Doris montereyensis, assembly GCA_037039925.1. Lineage (NCBI taxonomy): Eukaryota > Metazoa > Mollusca > Gastropoda > Nudibranchia > Dorididae > Doris > Doris montereyensis. Next base: position 45,157 of record JAXRKP010002016.1, read on the forward strand.
CGATGACCGAAAGGCAAATGCAAGTGTTTAGTAAGAATAGAGGAGGTTGGATGATCGAAGGGATATTAATGTCATGCATGCACGGCCTGATAGCAGAATAGAGCGTGAAGAAAGTCGATGTGAAAACATATGATGGCAAAATAAGAGGCGACTGAGTCTGACATACGGAAGAGAAAGAGAAATAACGAATGTCTTCCACTACAGTGTAGACATGGGTGGGAAAGGGTAGAACCGGGAAGAAGGCAATCATGTACTATAGTGTACAGTAATACTAGATTCAGATCTAGATCTAGATTCCGGTTTTATTGAAGAAAACAGAAAGAGGGGTGGGGTGGTTGCCATATAATGGAGATTTTTACTAGGGGAGGAGGTGGGTAGATGTTTTACGTTGCAGTCAATTAAAAAACTCTAGATCTAGTTTTACGTTGTTGATCCTGAGAAAGAAAGAGAGAGAGGGGGGGGTGGTTAAAAGTAGAACAGAGGAAGATTTATAATTGGCAGAATTCAAGCACGGTATAGAAAAAGCCTTCCAAACTTCATTTTCTCCTCGGTAGACTGAGTAAGGATTTGTGCGTGTGTTTAGGCTATGGATTATGTCACTCTTGTATTTGATTTATTAAACATTTGCATGAAAAAAATATTCATTTTTGCACTGTTTGCATGTTTTGTGAAATGATAGGGGTAGATCTATCACTACTAGATCTATCAGCTATCAGAATTGTTTTTTCCCAGAAATGTGTGGGAAAATGCTGAAATTAAGTGAAATATTATTAATCCAAAGTAAAACATTTAAGAAATGTGTGATCACTTTTCATTTCATTGAATCTATCACTACTAGATCTATCAGCTATCAGAATTATTTTTTTCCAGAAATGTGTGGGAAAATGCTGAAATTAAGTGAAATATTAATCCAAAGTGAAAAATTAAAGAAATGTGTGATCACTTTTCATTTCATTGAGATGCACTAGAAAGTCATTCACTTATGATTTGAATTAACAATTTATAATAATGCATTGAAATTGGAAATATTTACGCTGTTCTCTGTTTCTAGTGTCGAGGGCATATTTCATTTCCTAGGTAGGATTTTATTTTAGAACTTTTATTTGCAACATGAATCAGACGCCATCAGTATGACTTCATTTCCAATGCATCATTCTCATCATCCATATTTCAACTTCTTCATAATTTTAGATTTGCGCTTTCACAAAGTTGGCAACTACTACATGAGTATTGATTTTTTTTCATGTTAGTATTGTATCAGTATTATTCTCACATACTCTTAAAAGAAAGTCCGGGGCTTAAACTAGGGAAATGAAGCTACTTTGATTGGATTTATCTAATAGTCCAAAAGGGGGTGATAGGCTCTTTCATTTTGCAGTTTGCTCACTGCATATGGTGGACTGGTTAAAATTTCACTGCAATCTAGTAAAGTATTATGAACTTGGTTGTATAGTCACAATGAAGAAAATGAATAGATTGAATGATGAGTAGATTTAAAAAAAAAACCCCACCAAATTAATGTTAAATGGGAATGGTTTCGCATAGTTGAGATTGCAGATATGAAAAATGCACAAACCTTGGTTTCAAACAGTTTAGATTACAGTGATAAAAACTTGTTTAGTTTCATACAGTTGAGATTAACCTTTGATCTCTAAAAGGTTAACAGGTCTGCTATTGGATTAATACACAAAATTGTGTAAAAAGGCGAATATGGCAATGTGAGGTAGCTCATGTAGCTCATTCTTTTAGTCAATGTCATGATAAATACACTACTTCATCATTCTATCCCCTTTCATGAATTTCTTCTTCTTTATATAACAATCTTAAATTCAATGCCTAAATGCTGATATTTTTCTTTCTGTCCAAACCTTTTCAGCAAATAAAAGCAATCGCAGACACAGGGGTAAAGGTCATTGTGTCAGGTGGTAAGGTTGGAGATCTTGCCTTGCACTATGCCAACAAGTACAAGCTCATGTTGGTCCGTCTCCTCTCCAAGTGGGATCTGCGCAGGCTGTGTAAATCTATTGGGGCAACGCCTTTACCCAAAATTGTAAGTTGTTATAGAACAAAAAATCTTACCTGTAAATCTTCTGAACATTGACAAGATGGGAAAGAGGAGAGCGGCTTGCCGATGAACAGACCAGCGCAAGCACATGGCTCGCCAACCCCCTCTTCTTTGCTCATAATTTTTTCTGACTGACGATGAAGCGAAGTGATTTAAATAGATTGATCTGTGTGTCCTGCAGTGGTTCTCTATCTCTCACAGTGCTCAACACTGACACGTTACAAACCACACTCGCCTCGTCTCAACACTGAACACGCACACAGACTCTGGCTCAGCCGCTTTATGAGATCTTCACACACCGTTCTTGATTGTTCTTCTCCGACTTGTTTTTGTTGCCAAAATGTTAGTCGGAAGAAATTGATTTTGCCTCCGAAAGAAACGGAAGGAAATTGTTCAAGTACGCCGATCAGCTCATAATTTACTTTTAAGTTGTTTGCTAGCACCGTTTCATTCATTGAATCATTTTCTCATAAAAGTCAATAATCAGTGTGGTTCGATCTAGATCTAGTTGCGATTATTTTGAATTTTGAAGGACTCTCAGTAGGTATCGCAAACTGATTTTTTTTTGTCTAAACAAAGAATATAAAACATGAAGAATAAACTTTATTTCAATAAATTGATCAAGAAATAGCGAAGATGTGGATTTTTTTCGGCCAGTATTAAAATAACGTTTTGACATATATTATAAGCACATATTTCAAAAGTTGCCTTATAGAAATGGAAAAAAGAACCCTTTACCACCAATGTTGACTGAGATATAAAACAGCAAATTTAGAAAAACAAACAAGCTTCAAAATAAAATGAAGTTACGTATAAAAGTGACCACTCATAATTTTAAAACTCATTTCGTACTTCGAGCCGATTTTCCTCGATAAATCTTCTTTCTTTTCCAATCCCCTTATCCATATTTTATTATAAATTGACCTATAACTACTTCCGGGTCATAGACAGCTTCTTTTTCACGAAATTTGATCAGGTTTTCTAACTTTTAGTGACGATTTTTGTTGAATTTCAAGCGCAATTTCTTTGTATACTTCCACGATGGATTCTACCCCCTCGCAGCCACGCCCCGTAAACGTCTGTGCACTAAAGTGGCACTTCAAATGATAGAAATGGATGAGGATTTGCCCTCAATTCTATCAGATAGTGAGTCGGATGACGGTCAATCCAGTTGTGATGACTATCAGTATCAACTTCATCTGCATCGAGTGATAGTGAGGAAGAGGTTCCAGAAATTAGAACCTAGAAATGGTAAGACCCTCAACATCTAGATCTACTGCACCATTGCAGAAAAGAAATGGTTCCTCTGCTACTAGCACTGCTATGTTAGATCCAGATCTACGTGTAGATCTAGAGTTAGAGAATACTGTCAATGGTGATAGTGATACCCCAGCCCCAAGAGAGGCGGATGAAAATTTGATATGGAAGGAGGTGACAACTGGGAACACGCACCCATTGCAGATGAGTTTCGCAGATTCGTTCATGCTCAATCTCACGGCGTCAACAAAGAACTGTGCACCGCAAATTCATCTGAGTTAGATTGTTTATTTTCTCTGCTAACTCCTGATATTTTGAACAGTCTTCTCACCAACACCAATGCCTATGGCGAGAAACGGAAAATGCTAAACACTCCCCATCGTCAGCATTCAATTTATAATCGGATGGAGCCGTTTCACGACCAGATTTGCTGACACTCTTTGTCATCCTGATTGCCATGGGTCTCGATCCAAGACCGAGTATAATGGACTACTGGGCAACAAAGAGAAAACACAAGTACACACCCTGGTATGGACAGATGATGACTCTGCAACGATTTGAAATTATGTATCACACAATGCTCCATGCGGGTGGGAAGGATTCATTGCAGCAGAAGATCGAGCCATTTCTAGAATCATTGATGGTTAGATTTCAAAATACATTCTACCCTGACAAAGATATGTCAATTGATGAGATGATCATCGGATATAAGGGACGGTGGCGACACAAGCAATTCAATGCGTCAAAGACGTCCAAATATCACATCAAGACCTTTGGCCTCTGCGACAGTGCAACTGGGTATGTGTACAATGTGTGCTAATACATTATATCAACCCAGACATTGACCCAACATCTGCTCAAGCTGTCAAAGTTTTTGCGAAGCTACTGTCACCATTGGACAAGGGCCATCATGTTTCGGTGATCGTTTTGCACGTCGGTGCCTTTGCTGGAATTTCTGTCACACAACCGTCACCATTACACTGGAACCATCGATGTGCAACGGAAATGCTTGCCTAGGCAATTGAAAACCCTCAAGCTAGAGCAAAACAAAATGACCTGGTACAGTGATGAAGGAAATAGTATCTCGTTGTGGCTTTTTCGTGACAAAAGGAAAAAAAAATAATTGTTCTCTTGTCCGGCATGTGGTGAGGTCGCTACGACATCAGTGAGGCGAAAAAGAGGCCACATTGTCAACAAGCCCACACCGATTCAACAGTACAACCAAAATATGAATGGGTATGATCGCGCTGACCAACAAGTCACCTACTACGGTGCACATAAGCGCAAAATCTTACAAGTGGTGGAAGAAAATTTTCTTCTGGCTCCTTGAACTGGCCCACATCAATGCCAGCATTCTTTTCGATCTGACACGACCACGAGATGAAAGCTACCATTGGCTGTCCTCAGTCAGTTCAAGGACAATATCATTATCCAACTGACTGATGCAGCAGCTGCTGGTATGATAATTCCCAGCCGACCACCCCAGTCAACAATGCGGAAAGGATTGCTCCATCCTCCCATTTCATGGAGTCAGCCGATAAAGACCGCAACTGCAGAGTTTGCAGCAGACCCGAAAAGAGGAAAAGAACAACAAATGTGTGCTCGGTATGTACAGGCAGACCACATCTGTGCAAGAAAGCTGTTTCAGGCTGTGGCACACCAGACTAAATCTGCTGTAATGGACGAGAAAGGAAGGAGGAGAGTGGATAAGCGGCTTTTCAGTTTGTTCGTTTTATTCGGCAGAGAGGACATTTAGATTTTTGTGCATAACTTTCTTTTGGACTATAGTAAAACAATCAAACATTCACAAAACATTTCTAATTGGATTATGCACCTGTACACAAAATTTCATTTCCATAGAAGTAGAATTAGCTGAGATATAACTCAAGTAAGTGAGAAAAAAAATTGTTTCATTTTTATGTGATTTATGATTTACCTCTCTTTTTCTTTTTCCAAGACACCAAATGATCTCAAACACATTTTTAAGTAATTCGCCATTTCATTACCTTCAATTTCATATATAATTTGTGTATGGAATGCAAGAAAGATGAATGTTTCAGAGCAGGGTGGATAAAACAAAAAAATCTGTAAAATGGGCGTGTCCAGCCGTGACTCACAGGGGAATCTAGGTCAAGTAGGGAATGAGTTAAAAAGATATCTGACGCGGCTGTAATTGTTTGTATCCATTTAACTGATTCACTCCGGAGGGCCGATGTATCGGCTCACTGATTTTAGATCTAGGACAGAAAGTCGATGTACCAGCTTTTAGCATTAACTCACTCACTACCATGACCGCACATGTGTCGGCCTCAAGCGAATAAGCCGCTCGCTCCCGAGACCGCACCCCTGTCGGCCTCATATTTACTATTTTTCTCTATATGAACCGACGCATAGTTGGCCTTGGTATTTTACACACGGGGAGGTACTTTATTTATCTTCTCAGTGCAGAAGAGTCGAATTACTTATAATGACTTCCCTTGATTCAGGAGTACATCTTCTGACACCGAGTCATGAAGTTACTGACAGCCGCATTTTCAGTCAGCCATGGCTTCTGATAGTCGACCGAGAAGAAACATTTTGAAGTTTTAGATCCTTTTACTCAAGATGGATCAGACATCGATGATTCTGATCTGGATGATAGTAATTCTGATCCTACTTTCTTCATGAGAAATGACGATCTTATGTGTGACTCAGACGATGAGACGGCACTCGGTGATAGAAAACGTTGCAGGCTTCAACTTCTACTGGGACCAGTACCGGTAGATCTAGATCTAGACCTACCGCATCTACGTCAAGATCAGTCCAATTCTAGAATCCAGTCACTAAATCTAAATCCTCCCGAACCAGACCCATACACAGAGTCACTGACAATGACAGTACTGACACTCAAAATTATTGGTTGTACGGACACTTATGGGCATATTCTATGAAAGGATGTTGGACAATTTGATTTAAAAAAAGTTTGTGTTGGTAAAATATACCTTTTTAAAATTTATTATAAAACATAAACTATAAGAGATAAATCAAAAATTATTTTTGTATTACAAAGTTGTTGTAAAGGGCTTTATTTTGCTGTAGTTTCATACATGTAACATGTATGGTCATGTCTGTGTGATTTTTTAAAATTTGTCTAAAATAGCCGGTAGTGAGTGGCTTTGTCTTGGCCCAGGGCCGATAGTGAGTGAGTTAAAGGCAAAATTATCACCCAAACCACCTTTTATGTGAACAAATCCAAGTTTACAATGGAAGAAGAAGGTTCTCTCTTCTTCATTCGATTTTGGTGGTAATTTCAAAGCGTTTTCTATTGATCTTGAAAGCTTTCTTTCTTTTGTTTACATTTTGTCGATTCATTGACTGTATTTTCTGATGGTGATCCAGGGCTGGATGGATGTGACATATGTCTGCATTTTGGATACCTTTGTATATTTATGACACTTTTGGTGGATTTAGCTGATTATCTCTGTATCCCATGACATATAGTGAGCGAATAAAGCATTGCAAATAACATGATCTGATTCCTTATTCATTTTCCTTCAATTTGATATATAATGTTACAGTGTTCAAATGTATTGTAGAGTGTTAAAGTGCGTATAAAGTGATATGGCCCCCATTCAATTTTCGCAAACATCAAAATAACCCCGTCCATACAGCACAAAAATTCCAGATTTAATCAGTTAAAAGAAGTTATAGGCTGTGTCTCACACCCCCGTTTGTATTATAATTCAGTGTTGTCATCGGTTACATAGACGCCAAAATTCAAATATGACTACTTACGTAAAAATGGCAGAAAATAACTAAAATGTTAATAAGTCATTAACTAACAGGGCTATAAAGTTGAAATATACGTCACATGATAGAGAAACTAGAACTCGATGCATTAGGCTCTACAAGAACAATAAATGAACACGTCACAGAAAAATGTGTGCAAAAATTGGCAAGTCTGTGGAATGGTCTCCCCAAACACTTCAGAGAAATAGAGTCAATTGGGACATATAAGAAAAAACTTATAACCTGCCATAAATGGGACAAAACTCTTTTATTGCACTACTGGATGGAGCAGTTCATCCCCTCGATATTCTTACCATAACAAAGGCTCATTATCGATTCTTTCAATTTATACGATTTTAAAAAAGAAATGATACCTATAATACCTAACACATCGGTTGTGCCATAAAAGCCGGAAATATTGTCTAAAGTATACCAAGTTGGTACCATAAAGTGCTCTATCCGAAAAATCTACTTTTGATGAATTATTGTCAATATTGGCTAAGATCGGCTGTATATTACGAGAAACATTCCGTGACCACCATGGAAACAAACAAACACTTGAATTTCCTCGTATCCAATGCCGATGTCTTATCCTCCATGGTTGCTTTATTGACAGACTGCCCCAACAACAGAGGAATGTGGATACTGTGATCGTGCCTATGTTGATGAAATTGGTGACACACCAGTCATCGTCTTCAAGCAAGGTACCTATTTGTTGTTTATACATCTCTTTTCCATCTGTCATGTATTGGGTTGCTGCCTTTCGTCTTTTATTCACAGGGATGGAATAGAATGTTCTGATCTGATCGATATACGAATGAAATATTCAGAGGGAAGCATGTTCAGAAGGATCTTGAAAATATTTTTGCGTTTCTGAAAGAAATTGGAGTATATCGACAGAACTAAACACGCCGTTTTTGTACATTCACGATTATAGTATTTTAAAAAATTCATTAAAAAAACCTATCCAAAATATTGAAAAAACTGGAGGAGATAGATTTTCGAAATCCAAGATGGCGACCGTTTCTATGGCAACCAAGGACGCTACAAACTTTTCACTAATATAGGATGACTGTATTTTGACAGTTACTCATGAACATACTAAAAGCAAAAACCTTAACTCAAAACCAAAAAAAAATCACTTCAGGTGACACCCACCCCACCCCAACCCCGAAGACATTCAATGTATTCTTTAATCCATGTTAGGTCATCGATCATTGGAATGCAGTCCTGTTGTAGATCAAATTTGCATTTGTCCTGTAAGTTTGTTTTTGACTTATGACAACGTTTACTTCTATAGACACAAAGGAAAGCCCCATAGCCACCATTGTGATCAGGGGGTCAACAGAAAACATCATGGATGATATTGAGAGAGCTGTGGACGATGGCGTCAACACATTCAAGGCATTGACAAAGGTAGTAACCAGCTTCTTCTCTTCCTTTTTTTTACTCAAGTTTTCTAGTGTTCATGGTGAAATACAATTTTAGATAGCACATAGTTCAAGCCATCCCACAGAGACAAATTGTTATAGTAATAATGCTGTTAACACAGAGTAATCAGTAATTTGCGTTTCTGCCACACATCCTTTGCTCTGTTTCTGGATTTGGGTTTAGTTGGTTCATAAGCGAATTAGCCCATGACAACTTTGGCTGTACTGGTTACGGCGCTGTTAGCCAGGGCCAAGTGGCAGCTTGTGGAGAGAATTTTAATGGATGTTAAAACCAAACCACAGGTTGTGGATTTGGTCATGCTTCCCTTCCCTAGTGCAATGTTCTCTGTTTGTTACTCATATAGCTGAAAATATTGAATGAATTGAACTGTAGCTCCGTTCTTGGTCAGTTTCTCGAAGAACAATTAACATTTTGATATTTGTATATGACTGAGCTCGGGTTAAATTTTTCCCCTGACAAATTTCAAGAATTGTTCATTTAAAGATTTAGAACGTTATGGTATTAACATTCCTTTGTATGTTTTCTAGGATAGCCGCATTGTGCCCGGGGCTGGAGCAACTGAGATTGAATTGGCTCGTAGAATTGCAACTTTTGGAGAGGTAAGTAAAAAAAACCTGTTTCAAAGTAGATAATCCCATAGAGTTTGTGGTTGTTTTCAAAGCGTGTCAAGTCTTCACCCTTTAGGGTTTAAACCAACAAATCTTGAAGTGGAGATTTTACTAGATGTCTAACGTTCTTGAGCCAATAACATGCACTGACAGCGATAACGGGGGGGTATTGGCTTTACTCAATTGTATACATGGGACTAAAATATTGAAAGTTACTTTTGTTTCATCAAAAATGGTTCATATTTATGGATTTGACTTTAAAAAAAAAAGGACTGATGAACTTTAATCAGGGGTTCTGTAGATTCCTTTGTTTTTCGTTATTTTTTAGCCAAATTTCTAAATCTTGGTATCAACATGAAAGTTACAACAGTGGTATTCCAGCGGCCGTCCGCTTTGACGTAACCATCTTCAACGGTCAAAATGAAACGCATAAGGACGGCATATAAATATGCTGTCTCATGAGTGGTCATATTTATTTGGGGTTGTAGATCAGAAATCAATCAGAGAATAGAACTTAAAGTTTGATCCCAAAGTTTTGGAGACTACACGCTATGCTTATGAAATTAAAGGTCGGAGTTTCACCTCAAAATAAGTCTTTAATCTGTATGTTATAAACTTCAAAAGAAAAATACCGTTAAGTAGGCAAGAATTAGATGGAGCCAAATTTAATCATGAATAAAAAAATCTGAACACTAAAGAGTTGAATCAGGGATGCCCTTTTTCGTATTTATACGGAAATCCGCACAATTCGAAATTCTCCGTATGTCCCGTGCATTTCGAAATTGTAGATATTTCTCGTTTGTTGCATAGAAATCAGTTTAATGTGCTTAAGCAAAATACCACTAGAGAACAAAAATCACCGAGACGAGCCGGCATTCGCATAAATGTCTGTGTACACATTGATACTGATAAATGTACACACTGAATTGCCAAACTTCGTCAAATATCGGTAATTAGTTAATAATCTTACATACTGGGCCCTGGCCCTATGGCTAATTTTGATAACGTGATGACAAAAAGGCAGATGATTGAAAACCTTTAATTGCAAACTGTAACTGACACAAAGTGAAGTTGGAAAATCGGAAAGGCCTCAGATTTTTTTTAAAAAAGCGGGCTAGGTGGCAGGCCTGCTTTAACCCAATCACACCTAGGAGCCTTCCCAGCCCTACCTGTCTAAATCCCTAAGATAAGGGGCATAACTCCGCAAATAAATGAGACTCTTACTTTTAAAAAATCATATAAAGTTACAGCTGAAACAATGACTGATTATGATACAGAAAGAATAGGAGAATTTATATAAAATATATTCAGGTATGAATGAGGGAACTACAGACAATAAGACAGGAGATGAAATCATACACATGTGCAACTCACCATTAGTGAAATAATACAATCCAATTTTATTTACAAAACAAACAAGTTTCCCACTTTTCCACTGTTTACTTGCAAGTTCCTGGTGAAAGCTTGCAAAAGCGCATGCCCTTATGAAGGTGGGTCTTACATATTGTGCACCCAAAGACAGTTTCTGAATTCCTACCACTGTTTTTTCTTTTTTTTTTTTTGAGCACCAAAGGCAAGCAGCTTTTCTCCCGAAGAGCCGATCTAGCTTGTGGTCAGAACTCAGTGTTGTTCCCAGACCAGCAGTGGCAGGTGCAGTGTGCACACGTCTCTTCCCCTTAGACACATTGCCAGCAACTAAGCCGGAGCAAACATCCAGTCGAAACTGCAGCTGGCCGAAGCGACGTTAATTCGAAGGCAGGGGATGGTTGGCGTTCTTATAGAGGATCCAGGAATTCACGAGAAAAGGTTGTACGTAAAACCACAAACAGTATCTCCACCACTTCCGTCTGACCGCCCTACACCTACACGGTAGTAGGCTCGTAGCTGATCAGCCAGGTCAACCCCCAACATGTATTGTCGATAAAGAGCGACAGGGTCCGGAATAGGGTGCTCCTGGAAGCCACGGATGGTGCGCCCGACGAACAGTTGTAATGACCGGTGTTCGTTCGTTGCGAGAATGGCCACTTTCCTCTTGTCGTGCCACACTGTTGCTGTCATGTTTGGCCCCTTCCTCATGATTCGAACATCCCCTGCCTTCATCTTCTTTGTTGCCTTGTCGGAGAGGGGCTGAGGCCACCCCTTCCGTGATGTTCTGATCATACTACAAGAGTATGTGTTACGATCAGGAGATTTTCTGCAAGGGTCACACTTGAAAAATAATTGTCAAAGTAAAAATGATGCCACTTATCAAGGTAATGTTCTGCAACGTTCATCACCACATGGTGTCCAACCCTACGAGGCATAGGATTGTTAACTTTGCCTGTATAAAATACAGTGTCCAGCATGTAGCCGTTGTTGGGATCAGCGACGCACCAAACCTTGATGCCCCAGGGTGTAGGATTTCCGCGCATGTACTGCTTAAAGTATAGCCTGCCATCATAAGCAATCTTGGCTTCATCAATGCTGAGATTCCTCCCAGGGTGTGTAGTGCTCACCCGTGCTGAAAATAAAGAGATAAAACAAAGAAAAAACTTTTACCACTGTGTTACCGAAAACAAATTTATCCTGAAAAAATATTTTTGATTATAATATTATATTGGGGAAAAAAATGAAATCGACAATATAACATAACATGTAGATCTATATATTAATAATATGATTTATACAGTATGAAATAGGCCTTCTGGCATTTTTATTCTTTCATGTTCCCATCTAGAGAGGATTATAATTAAATATGACCAGTACCCCAATTGTCCCTCATACACCATCATTCCTCACAATTCTTCAACACTCACTCTCTCCCGTCCTATTTTCTCTCTCCTTTTTATGAATGCTATATCTCTATAAAAAGTTTTCTTACCTTGCTCTGAAATGCTCAATAACTGGTCTCACTTTGAAGAGGGGGTCATAGCCTTCTTCACCTCTGGGGACAGCCTTGGAGGAATCATTGAAGTGCAAGTATTGCACAATCTTTTCATATCGGCTTTTTCCCATTGTGACAGCAATACCCCATCAACCACTTGCAGTCGATCATCCAGTGACCAAAAATGTTGGTACTCTGGGAGATCATGGATCCCCATCATGATGTTGATGGCCATAAAAACCTTTATGTCCTGAACAGTCACCTCCTTCCAATATCTTTCAGGTCTCCCCTTTGCTTCCTGCTGTTGGGCCGCATGGCGGTTTGTCTCTCCCACAATCTTTTCAAATAGTTCCCCAGTGAAGAACAAAAGAAAAAATTCAAATGGTGTAGAGGTGCATGGGATATTATGTTTGGGTCCATGCTCATTTTCATGTAGATAAGGATTTATCTTCACTGGATTTACAGGAAATGTAGGTGGCATATGTTCCCATTCCATATCGCCTGCAGGTTCAGCAACATCATCTTCCTCTTCTTCATCTAGATCTATGTCGTTTTCGTCGTCTACCAAAATGTTCTCATCGACATCGGACTCATTGTCATTCTCAACACTGCTCGATGGTAGATCTAAGGCTTCTCTTCCATTGATATCAAGCGGTAAACCGTATAAATCACCGTCATAGACAGTTCCAGTCGCTTCTCTGAAGAGCTGAAGTACTTCTTCCATTGTCAATTGAGGAATTTTTTCTCCAAAAATAGCGTCAAACTTTGAAATGATGTAGAAAATCAACCAGACGGAGTAGAACGATGTTTGGAAAGTGAAAGTAAAGCGGAAATCACGCTCTAACGAGAACTACAAACGAGAATCTCGTGTCTAGAGAAACGAGCAGCCGGATCTCTACTATTTTAGAGGTCTATTTATACGGGCGCGTGTGGGCGCTGCAGGGGAAATGAAGCATGCGATCGGGCGGGCGCTTGTGGGCGCTATAGGTTCTATTGGGTGAAGACAAGAAGAATAATCAGTACCTCAATATCAACTCCGGTGGTGGATTTTGTTGTGGTGGGCAGCATACAGTTTACTCAACACTTCTGTGGTCTGGAGACGACGGAGAGAGGGGGAGGGGGAGTTAACACAAGCTCAATGTTTATCACTTATTGTTTATTGACCCAACCCCCGCTTGCTGCTGTTTCAAAATGTGAAAAAACTTGACCTTATTTCACTTGCTTCCTATCACGAAAAAAAGTTCAGTATTTTTCATCTTTACCAGATGGCATCAGTGTTGAATAGTTTACAACACAGATTTGTGTGTGTTTGCTCATTATTGCAGATTCTGTATTTATAACCATTAGATATTTTTTGTTTATATAGCATTTAATTTGGGGTGGACAAATCATTCTTTTATCATTATATTAAACAGTAGTGACTGCCTTGATGCCTGTGCATGGGAAGCGGAGAAAACGGGCATTTAGGCGAAAGTAGGTCAAGCGTAACAATTGGGGAATCCTCATGTTAAAATTAAGACAACGGACAGACAAGGATAAATATTCAAAGCCAGATGGTTTGTTTTGAAAAGTCACCACTTTTACGAAAATTTTAATGCGAGAAATAATTTTTTAACACTGAGATGGTGAGCGCACAGACAATCACTTGCCACAAAGATGTGAAGGAACAATGGATTGGCCAATGCAAGATAGGGAGCAATAAAACTGTCCACACCTTATCCCCTGATTGCGATGGAAGTCTGGTCTATTAAAAGCGCTAGTGCATGCTACTTCGACATCAAGAAAAGAGCGTGAGTGGAGTATGGAAAATTGTTCAGTTCTGATTGCCTGGTGACAATCCAGTGATCTAATGGGACAAAGTTTGTGCTGTACAGTGGGTGGAGTTAGAAAGAAAACTGGTCATCTTTTATTACAGTAAATTGGATAAGTAAAGAAGGGTGATAACAAGGCATGGCACATTGTTGACCGGCATGGGTCCTACGAGCAATATGATTACATGTGTGATAAAAATACATAAGATTGGAGAAGATGATATCTGCAGTTGCCGCTGAGACCGGGTCAGAAATCGTGGCAATTTATATAGAAAAAATCGGTTTCACTGAGATTGTGGGCATATTGCGAAACGGGCATTTCTTATTATTAGTCTTTGGCTTAATTGTATGCCTTGCTTTGTGTCATGTCATGTAATTGATTTCATTTACCTGTCTTGCAGAGCTTACCTGGACTAGAGCAGTATGCTGTCAAAAAATTTGCAGAAGCTCCTGGAGATGGTTCCAAAATCCTTGGCACAAAATGCTGGTGTCAAAAGTAAGTTTTTTACCATACTTGTCTAATTTCAATTCTACTCCCTTAGCATGGGTGACAGTTTTGTTCTGGTACAGACATGACTTTGTGTTTAAAAAAAATTTATTCTGGTTTATGTCTTTCCGCTTTCAAGGCGAATGGTGCAGACCTGCCCAGTTTTACAAGATTTTTTAGGAAAAATTGATGCAAACTACACAAGGACAATGAAACTGAGAGAAGATGCAGAAATTTTCTTACATTGAAGGAATTTTAAAAAATCTTTTCTGTGTTTTAACTGTAAACAGATCAGTTCAACCTTTCCACGAGACTCAGGACTCGTTTACATTGTGATATTCAGTACCAAATTCAGAATTTCCTGATTGCCGTTTATAGTAAGTTCACCCCTTTAAATTGTGTAGATATTAGAGTATAGCCATGCTTTTCAATTAAAAAAAAAAAGCCTATCTGATCGTACTGACGTGATGTTACTCTCGGATAGACTCAGGCCAACGGAAATGTCAATCGTCATTCTTCTTTTGTCCCTACTCTTTCGTGGGTTTATTTATGAAAAAGGACTGCATCGATTTGTTCACATTTGATTGTCTAGATCTGTATGTCCCATTTACATGTTTTATAGTAGCCAAGTCAGAAAAAGATTTAAATCTGATTTAGATCCGTTTTATTGTTTTGGACAGTTGAACCTCGATTTTAATTAGACTTTTTGGCACCAATGCTCATTCTTAAATTGGAGGGTAAGTCTAAATTTAGATGCTATATCTAGAATATAGATATTCAGTTTGGGATTCTACATTTCTGCGTCTATGGGTCTAGTGTAAGCCCAAAGTTACATCCATTTAGGACTAGACGGTTACATCCTAGTAGGTTAATTACTTAAGTGGCGTCTACATGTGTGTGTGTGTGCAGGCCTATTTAGATCTAGATGTGACGGCAAACTACTGACAATGGCTGGTTTAGAAATTTAAGATGAGCTAGGGTTAAATACTAGTGTTAAATTGTACTAATCCAATTCAAACTACAAATAAAATGAAATGAGAATTCTGAGTTTGAAACTGGGCATGTCTGGTGGTGGAAAAGAAATGTAAAAATTCAAAGTAAAGATGCCTAGACCTCTTTGATTACCTTGCTTGTCATGTTGGGAACTTGTTGGTCTCAATGACCATGACTTTTGTTTTTTAAGGTCACTTCAATCCATCTTTCGCAAAATATGAATTTTTCATTTTTGATATTGGTGGATCGGCCACTCGTAAAACTAAAGGGGAAAGAGAAGAATGGCTTGCCAAAAGAGCAGATCAGCGCTTCGCCAATCCGATCTTCATCATTTTCTGATTGCCCACTCAAAATAGAATAGCTCTGCCGCTGTATACCGTCTTGGTGCTCATGGAGCGATTTAAAAATAGATCAATGTGTGTGCCCCACACTGCACCGCTGTCTTTCTCTTCAATTGCCTTACACCTCGTCCTGACACTGAACACACGCTCAGACAACTGCTCTATGAGACATATTCACACATGACTACTATTTTTCTTTGTTGCCAAATTGTTAGTTGGAAGAATTTAATTGTGCCAGATAAAGAAAGCGAAAGTATGACAATCGACTCAGGATTTAGGCTAGAATCTAGGCTGGCCTAGCTTGAAGTTGTTTACAAACAGCGTTTCCATTAGTTGATTGATTGAATCATTTTCTCAAATGAATTCAATGATAGATTGTGTTTAATCTAGATCTAAAGGATTTTTGTTTTTGGACCATGAAAGTTGAAAGCCAATTCTAATTGTACCTCAATGTACTGACGGATTTTGTAATTGCCATCGAAAAGACTAGGAGATCTCACTCCTCCACTTGACAGCCATCTTCTTGAAATTAAGGAACTGTCAGAAATGTACTTGAAGGTTAGAAGAGATAAGAGACAGTGTAATGGTGACTTCTTATCTCAGTTTCAGTACCTAAAGAAGATTCCAGAGCTAGGTACATGTTCTTGTTTATAATGTGTAAACACTTGGATTATACATTAACTTCAGTCCACTAGCTGGAGATTGAATTTCATTTAGAATCTAGTCTATAGTCTTTGGTAGGATATTTCAGTTTGGTAAGTTTAATGTTTTAAAAGAAAGATATTTTATCTTTCTCTCTTAGAACAATTATGTTTATATATTTTTTCTCAAATAGCCATCATTGCTGTTTGTATCAATAAGTGATGAACATTGAGCTTGTGTTAACCCCCCTCCCCTCTCCATCGTCTCAGACCACAGAAGTGTTGAGTAAACTGTATGCTGCCCACCACTTTACAACAAATCCACCACCGGAGTTATTGAGGTACTGATTCTTCTTGTTGTCTTAAGCAGGCCTGCCACCTAGCCCGCTTTAAAAAAAATAATCCTGAGCCTTTCCGATTTTCCAACTTTACTTTTTGTGTCAGTTACAGTTTGCAATTAAAGGTTTTCAATCATCTGCCTTTTGTCATCCGTTATCAAAATTAGCCATAGGGCCAGGGCCCAGTATATGGAGTATTAACTAATTACCGATATTTGGCCAGTTTGGTCAGTGTGTACATTTATCAGTATCAATGTGTACCCAAGACATTTATGCGAAAGCCGACTCGCCTCGGTGATTTTTGCTATCTCAGAATTTTACAAATCATGTCAGTAGACGATATCATTACACAGAAACAAGAGTACAAATGAATAGCATACTTTTTGAAACAGGAAACATGTGTCATCATTATCACTACATTTCCGATGCATCCTTCTCACCAGCCGTAATTGAACCCTCGGAGTGATCACCATTTTCCCGGAAGTGACATACCGGGTGTGCAGGGTTGCCACGGTCGCTTGTTTAGAAAAATGAGGGCTTGGCAGAGTGAAAAGCCAAGATTTTGACGCGCAGAACAATTGCGGATATAACTGTTATGAAGGATATTATATATAAAACCATACATTTTCTGAAAGCTGACAAGATGATGAATATATATTTTGATATTAGACATATTCAATTCATATTTTATTTGTTTTAGACCTTTAAAAAAAGGAGAAAAAAAGAAGCTAGAACCTAAATGTCACCCTATTTGTTGAGCCTGCTCACCTGTAGAGAAGTTATAATCCATCCTTGATTAATCATATTGGGAAGTCACTGCGGGCTTCAGACTGCCCAGGCCCATTAGAGAGGTAGTCCTGAAAATGACTATGGTTTTTGTTGGTGGTGGAATATAGAAGTAATAGAAAAGGCAGCTCCTTCATTTTTTGCAGTCTCCTCTCCCCATGGGTGCCAGTAGTCCGGTTCAAACCGGAATTCCGTTTTGACAGATTCTGTCCCAAAAAAAATCCGGATTGGCGATGTTTTTAAAAAGTCGAAAATCTCCATTTCGTCGTTTACGGCAACAACAAAAAATGTGAAAGTGACATGTCCACCTTTTCAGTGTATGGAACAGAGACGGAAACCGGAAATCTCGTCTCTAATCTCGATCGCAAGAATTGAAATAAAAATAGGCCTAATGCGCATGTCAATAAAACCAACACTTCCCATTCCTATTTTAAGCCTACACGCACATGTTTACTGTTTGCATACACATCGATCTAGAATCTAGGCCTACTACTGTTGAGTCGTACTATTTCCATTCCTTTTCTTCATTCACGTCGTCGGTTGTTTTGTGAAACTTAGATCTAGATATCTAGAATACGTTGATATTTTATGTGAATAATTAATAATTTGTGCAAAATGAAGTTCTTGGAGCCCAGTGACGCTAGATTTGTCCAAGAATTGGATAAAACCAGAAAAACAAATGGAGATGGCAGTGGTTGGATGGGGAAAATGACGGAGTGACATTCCGTGTATGGTGTCGTAAGATCGATGCACTGGGATCGTGTTTCTGCATTGTTTGTAACCGGACTTTGATTTACAGTAGAGCCTGAAAGAAAGCTCTGAAAGTACATTCAAATGATAGTGAACATAAAAAGGCTTCGAAATGTGTGCAAAAGTTATTCCTTGCTAGGTGATAGTGATAGGGATTCTCTGTGTAAATCTAGTGGATTAGGATTCAATCGAAAGTTGATTGTGCAGGGCACGGTGCAAGATGTTAAAGCTAGGGTTGGTTGTTTTCTTGCTGAGCATTGTCTGCCTTATTCTATTTCATCCAGTTGAAGGGACGTTTTTTTCTCTATCAATGCAGATGAAG
Organism: Doris montereyensis; assembly: GCA_037039925.1. Taxonomy (NCBI): domain Eukaryota; kingdom Metazoa; phylum Mollusca; class Gastropoda; order Nudibranchia; family Dorididae; genus Doris; species Doris montereyensis. Next base: position 63,639 of record JAXRKP010002016.1, read on the forward strand.
CCACCAACAATGCTGGCGATAAAGTTTTAACATGTGTTATGCCAATATTTTAATGATGATCAAGAGAGAGTTGTTGTGGAATTGTTAGGCTCAAGAATAGTGAATTTGGCAACTGCTGAAAACATTTTAGAGGCTGTGAAGGACATGTTTGAGAACAGAGGTGTAGATGTAGTTTCCGCCACAATGGACAATTGTAATGTGATGTTGAGTGACTGTATCCCAATGAAGTCTAATATTGTGCAGAAAAAAACATGAACCGCAAGTACAAACACTAAAATCAATAGAGCATACAGTCAATTGAACCAAAAAATGAAGGAAAAATCTAAATGCATGAGAAATTACATTGTACAATGTTGCGCGATTGGGAGAATTTTCAGGTTTGGCAAAATTGAAAATTTTAAGTTCAGGTTTCAGTAACCTTGACTTGGGTGCTGGCACCCATGCCTCTCCCTCATCCTGTAGCTTTCACCCGATTGAAATCCTTGTGTGTATGAAAGATTTCTAAGCAGGGCGAGACGTGGAGTCCAACATGGGCACTTATAACATGGGTCATGCTGTCAGTTCTTGATTTTGGCTCTTGCTTTGGGTTTTACCAGGTTCACAAAGTGTCGTGCAGTTAAACAGAGGAGTGACATGTCTCCGACTTCAGATGGGCTCGGTAAAGAGTGACAGACATGCATTGAAAGAGCTGCTCAGCCAGGTCCCTCCGGAACATGCTGTGATTCAATTTTTTGACAGAGGTGACTTTATGCAAGATGTATGCATTTAACACACCAAGCATGAACATGGGAAAAAATGCTTTTTTCCACCATTTCAGTGTGCAGCGTCAAAAGGCGTTATACGTCGCCATCTGGTCACTTTTTGTCGACGGCACCCATATTCTTGTTGTAATCATCGAGTGCCTAGAGCTTGATGATAATTTTGTGGGAGATGGGGCCGACTCTTCCGTTGTCGATCCTATGGGCATCTTGAGTTGTCGTCGGGATATTGACCTCACGTTTGTTAAAAAAAACTAGGTTTAATGTGCCTTTGTCCAAACCTTCGTCTCAGTTTTTTTCTTTCTTGCCAGCTTTGGGACCATTGCCTTCGGGGCCCAAATCCCGGCCGATTCAGAGCGAAGAGTGCCACAAAGCGTACGTATCCTGATCTTTCAGAAAGGTCAGGGCTTGAATACTAATTATCCTCAAAGAGAATGAAGCTCAATAAGGCAGTGGACAACGTCAAAAATGGCTCCTTTGGGTGATGTGTTTATCCCAAACAACCAACAAAGGGATTAATAAATCAAACGTGATTAATATAAATTTCAAGTCATGAAAGAGTGTTCCAAGAACTTTAGAGTTATGTATTTTAATTCTCCAATCTGTCTGCAACAAAAGTATCATAATTAACGATTTGATTCACGAGTTCAACTCGGATCTGGTGTTTACCACTGAGACATTGTTCTCTGACACAGGGAATGAGTGACGATAAGTGAAATAAAACCACCTGAGTACAAATTACTCTAACCCCAGGAAGGGCAGAGTAGGGGGAGGAATTTGTGTCGTTTATAGAGACTTTTTGCATATCAAATTTGACAACATTGAAGAATTCTTGTCTTTTCAATGCACGAAAGTGTCAGCTGCAAACACAACATTATTCTGCATTTACCACCCTCCTCCTTCAAAGAAAAACAAGAGCAGCAATAAATTATTTGTTGATGAAATGACAGATCTGCTAAACATGACTACCAACTCCTGTAAACAGCTTATTGTGCTGGGTGATTTCAACCTGCTTCTATTCCTCAAGGAAACATATGCAAAAGCCATGCGATTTGCACTCAGTGATTAACACCTACATCAAATTATCGAAGCACACCAACACACAACAAGGGTCACATACTTGACTGGCTGATAACATCTGAGGACAGCTCATTTATAAAGACCTTCAAGTAGCTGACAAAGTTTTGTGTGATCATTTCCTTGTGGCTTTTTCATTAAATACTTCAAAGTCGACTCAAAGAAGCGAAGTGCTTGACATCCAGAAACATCAAAGCCATTGACTCAAATGCCTTTAAAGCAAGTGTTCCGTCTTATCTCACCATTCAAAAGACCAAAACATGGAGAATTTTACAATCAACATCTTACTGAAGCGCTTGACCAACATGCACCATTAAAAAGCTCGAACTGTTACATGTTGATCATCATCTCCATGGTACACACTGGACATCAAACAAGCCAAACAACACAAACGAGCAGCAGAGAAGATGGAGAAAATCCAACCTGAACATCCACAAACAACTCTATCAAGAACAAGTTCAACAAACAACTCATCATGGATGAAAAAAAGAAATATTTCAATGACAAAATCTCTAAGCTGTAAGAACTCCAAGACACTTTGCTGTTGCAAATGAAATGAAAGGAAACATCAACAAAACCCCCTGCCCACCAACATTCTAACAAAAGACCTGCGGATGTTTTGGAGAATTTTTCTGTACCAAAGTGTCTAAAATTAGAGCATCCTTTGACAATGACAGACAATGAGTCATGCATTTTAAATGAAATTTGTATGAATAATCATGAAATGTCAGTTTTTAGTGATTTTAGAGATGTGTCATCTGATGAAATCAAAAAAAATTATTTCTTTCCTCCCCTTCTAAAACTTGTCCTCTAGATCCCATCCCCACCACTCATCTAGTCCAGTGTCTTGATTCTCTGATTGTCAACCAGTCCCTTAAGACAGGAAAAGTCTCACTATGTTTTAAGAAAGCCATTGTCAGCCCGCTTTGAAAAAAGCATAATTTGAATCCTGATGATTTAAAACATTATCGGCCTGTTTCTAATCTTTCATTTATTTCGAAAATCTTGGAAAAGGTTGTTTTGATTCAACTGAAAGAACATCTTCAGTCTAACAATCTTATTGATCCTTTTCAATCAGCTTACAGAGAAAAGCATAGCACTGAAAGTGCTCTTTCTACAAATAATGAATGACATAATTAGATCAATTGACAGTGGCAGTGTTACCATCCCTAACTATGCTAGACCTATCTGCTGCTTTTGACACCATCGATCATACTCCTGAATAGGCTGTCTGCAAATTTTGGTATCTCTGGAATGGCTCTAACATGGTTTACATCCTACCTGACAGAGATCTCAGTCGGGTATGTGTTGAAGGGAAATTACTCATCCAGATTTTAAACTTAATGTATGGTGTACCACAAGGCTCAGTCCTTGGTCCTGTATTATTCACAATGTAAATGTTACCTTTGGAAACATTTTAAAATCACACAATGTTGACTATCATGTATGCTGATGATACGCAGCTTTACACCTCTGCACACCCAGAAAAACTTTTTTCTTTGATATTGAAAATTCAAAATTATTGTCATGATGTTCAAGTCTGGATGTACGAGAACAAACTAAAATTGAATAATGACAAAACGGAGGTACTACTGTGCTCCACAGAGACAAAATAAAATAAAATAGATATTTGTAATATTACACTTGCGGGGACAGAGGTTGCTATTTCTGAAAAGGCAAAAGAACTTGGGGGTTATTCTAGACAATACTCTTTCTATGGAACACCAAATTAATGCTGTTGTAAAAGCAATATATTTTGAAATCAGAAATATTTCACGTATGAAATCCATACTATCTTGTAACTCTGTGAAGGCATTGGTAGTCTCGTCACTTCTGTCTCGTTTAGACTATTGCAACTCGCTCCTGGCTGGAATCACAGAAGAGAAAATTTTAAAACTACAAAGAGCACAAAATTGTGCAGCAAGATTGGTTCTGAGTAAACCCAGATCAGAAAGCTCAACATCAATGTTAAGAACTCTTCATTGGTTGCCAGTCAGGGCGAGGATTGAATACAAAATTGCTGTTCTATGTTACAACACACTTTAGTCATCTATACCATCACATCTAAAAGATCTTCTAATTTCATATGTTCCACAGAGTTCTTAGATCCCAAGATTCAAAATTATTGATTGTGCCCAAATCTAATTTAAAAACTTTTGGTAATAGGGCTTTTGTTTCTGGTCCTCTTATTTGGAATTCCCTTCCCCTTTCCTTGATGACTGCTGGTAGCATTGCGATATTTAAGAGACATCTGAAGACACATCTTTTCAACAAATACTTCTAATACATTGTATTTTACTTATTTCAATTCAGCTGCTACAGTGTGTGTCTGTCTGCGATGTGGTTGTGCAAATGTCTTTTTGTGAAGCGCCTCGAGGTCTAGGCAGAAGGCGCCATATAAATGATCTATTATTATTATTATATGTCTCCTTGCCCGTGTAGAACTCCCAAGTTGGAGCAGAAACCATTGGTCCTGTCGCATGTCGAACACTTTGATCCCGAACTTATCTGGCTTATCGGGGTAATAAACCCAGATGGACACATGGCTCTCCATGTGCTGAAGTTGTCGTTCAGTTGTGTGACAAATCACCAGATCTTGTAAAGTGGAACATGACCGGGGTTGCCCTTTGGCTGTTGCTGACTGTTGTCACAGAGATGAAAGAAAGACAGGATGAGGAAAATCGATTTCACTTGATAACGGACCGGAAGAGAGGCAGGTTATAGATCTCATCTACACTCCAGTATTCGTTCAGATCTTCAATGACAATTAGCCCCATGGCAATAATGGGGCCAGGGAAGAAACCCCACATCTCTCCCACGGTCACATCCACCCATTTGTGAAAAAGGGAAAAGGGACTCAGCTGTTTTCCCGCAAGGAGTTGCCGCATATCTGAAAATATACCAAAATTGAAAATGAACACAAATTGCATTACAATTAAAAGACACTGGAGATTGATTAATTAATCATGAAATGTTTCATGTGTTCAATTTTCTAATAAAAAATGTATTAATTAACCAATGACAATTGCTTGATTATATTTAAGTTGATTTATGTTATTAATCATGCAACTGTTGGAATAATTAATGAATTGTTTAATCATTGATATATATGATCAATAAACAAATTAAGTAATAATGAACAAATTAATTAATTAATTCATTTTAAGTTCAGTAAATAAAAGTAATAAAAATCATCTCACCGGTTTGTCTGTGACCATTTCTTCTACCATCTCACCAGTTATCATGAGATACAGGTAGTCAAAGGGAGTCGCATCTCCCTCTGCAAGCCTCTGAGATGGGGTTGACGCTCCCTCCTTCCATATGCTGTCCTCCACAGGCTCCTCCATGCTTGCCTCTTCCTCCATTCCATCTCCTCATCAGGTCGCTGCCGATGAATTAGGCAACACCCGCGACTGATCAGGGGTTTCCTCCTTGGGCAACAGCGTCTGAGTCATCTTGAGTTTTCATTTCAGTGATGAATGAAGTCACATTGGGGCCACCGTTATTTGGTGACATCACATGACACTTTCGGGTTAATCTAATCAATGATCTCAATTGTGATCTGATAAAACAACCAACAAAAGGGTGCTAACGGCGGCGAACACTGCTCAGTGAGCGCCAAAGTAGGCAAACTGACACGCTTCACTTTGCCGATCGGTAGCGACCGATAGGGACGTTCTGAGCTTAAAATAAACGGCATTTTTCATTGGTCCGTGTATAAGCTCTCATATTACTTCAGGGTTATACTCACATACTCTTGGTATAAAGATGTGGACTTGAAGTAAGGAAGTGAACTACTTTAATTTGGACTTCTCTAATATTATCAGAAACCCGAGCTCAATTGTGGGTGGTTAGCGGGTATTACTGGTAGGTTTACTTCTTTCCTTTCATGTTGCTTTTCCTTTAACTCACCTGAGATTTCTGCATAATATTATATATGGTGGATGGGTTAACCAATAAAGGGAAGTAATTCAATTCTCTATCAACAATATAAATTGCATCCTCAGCCATTGTCTATTAATTTCCATTATCGATCACCACAGCATGTCAGAATCTTCTTATGTGAAGGTGGACATTAAAAGGCAGAAGAAGAAGAAAAGATGCCATGAACAATCGGGTCTCTACTCTGATTGTCCTATGCCCAACTCTGGGTGTGGGTTTTACTTTATTTTCCTCTACCAAGAAAATAATGTCACTGAGTACTTTTATACATTTTCAAATCAAATTTTGTTTGGAGGTGTTTGAAATTCCATCCTGTATCATTCCATGGGAACAAAAAGAAATTAAAACAATTGTGGGTATCCAATTATGATTCAAAACTATCCATAAAAAGAAATGCAGAGGGGGCAGGCATACTTTCAGTGAACATTAGGAATGGAATATTGTAGCTGTAATAAAGTGACTGCAGACTGAGTAGAGAGCCATGGAAGTGTGATAAGAAAACGGGAAAATAAGGTGGAAATTAGTGACTGCGAATAAAGGAGGATGTGAGAAAGAGTTGGATTTGAATATAAAGAAATGAAGATGACTCACTGTTTGTTTGCTTTTGGGATGTTTTTTATTGGGGTTTTATTTATGTGTGTAGTTATTTGGCTAGAGTCTGATTAGGGGAGGGGAGAGGTCACACCTTTTAATAACTGCTATGAGATTTGTAACTTGCACAAGTACAAATTGCACCTGTGAAAATTTCACTCATGTTTTATGGCTCCAAAGGATGAATTGTCTGCAAGACTATAATGGCTTGATATGCCTTTGAAAAATAAACTCATAGAAATACATAAGGTAGATACCATACCAGGACTCAAACCTCAAAGTCATGTCTTGCCAGGCCAACAATGTACTACAACAGGACTATGATAATACAAATCTCTCTTGAATTTTGATTCTAGAAAGTTGGCATGTCTTGATTATATTGTACTTTTTAAAACATTGGGGCCCATTTCTATTTTTATATTTCTTGAACACATTTATATTTGATACTCTTACATCATAGTTTTTTGCAATTTTTGAGGGGCGATAAAGGTGGGGTTATTTCAGGCTTGACCCCATCTCTGTAGTCTTAATGAAGAAAATAATGATGGATCAGATGATCAGTAGATTTGTTTTCTTTTTCAAATGTTTTGTTTTTGTTTTCGAAGTGGGATGGGAGCGGTTTCATACAATTTAAATTATAGAATATATGAAAACACTTTGGTTTCATAAGATTGAGATTAAGATTTGAAAAATACAACTTTGGTTTCATACAGATGAGATCACTCTTTGATCTCCAGAAGGTTAGCAGGTCTGTTCCTTGTTTATCTGTCTCTCATGTCTCCACTTTTCTAGTTTTTATAATATTAGCTCACTTCTTAGAACAACGTTTGGAGATAAAACAAAACACATGTCCAATTCGACAAATAAACGGGACACCATTGAGTTTTGAGGTACGGATGTCTTAAAAATGGAAATCTATAACCCCTCTTACACAAAGTAGCAATGTTTATAAAAAGTGTCAAACTGGGGACTTGGTGTTGTTTGACATGCTGTAAATGTTCTAACTCTAATGGTATTGTCCAACAGGCTGATGGGGCCAAGGTCATCGACGCCATGGAAGCCAAAATCATTGATCTGTTCATCACCAAACACTGGGGTTTGAAGTTCGCTTCATCAGCTGCCTGCACTGTGTTACGAGTTGACCAGGTAAGACTGCGTTCCTTGGATTGGTTCATAAAATGGCATTTTGGTTTTGTTTGGAATGAATTATAAAAATTTCTGACTGCAACTTTTTGCTTTAACCTGTGTCATAAGAGTAAGAGGCAAATTTTGTTGAATAATTATTCTTAGAAATGTGCATCTAAGTGTTGTCAACACTGCTACCAAGAAAAAAGGGCGCCGTTAGCTCAGTTGGTAAGGCAACCTTCCACACATGAGGCCCTCCAGACCCAGCAGCAAAATATGTAGCTATGTCTTTTCAGACCTAGAAAGGAAAACAGCATGGAAAACAATGGTAAATGACCACATTATGCTATATACCATGAACAATCGAGACTCTACTGATGGTCCCACGCTGAAAAAGGTTCAGTATAGATTCTTTCATTTTATTTAGAAACGATAAGGTTTTTACAATAGAAGCCTGAAATTTTGTTCAAAGTATAAGTTTGTACTCACTTTAATCATCACAAAGTACTTTATCCGAAAAATGTACTTTGAAGGAATTATTTTCAATATTATCTAAGATCAGCCTAAAAAATTACAGGAGACGTGCGCGCACCTATTTTATGAGAAAAGTGCCATCCGATATGAATATAAGGGATTCGGAGCAGCTGAAGCAGAGACAAGAAGTATTTGAGAGCCTCTCAAGATTTTATGACGTTTCAAAGTATTATACATACTATTCTGTTCTAGGGTTATATACCAAAAAAAATCCGTTCAAATAACGGAAAAAAAAATTGTTAAAGCAATTTCTCAAAATGTTACCCTTTGACAGTGATTTGTGATCTACTTTTTAAATTTTATTATCCCCAATATAGCATCTATGACTCAAAACAAAAGTTCACCCAGTAGTGATTTTTGATTTTTCTTCAAATTTTTGCAAAAAGTTTTTTTTTGTTATTTAATTTGCCGAAAATCGGAAAGGTTGCTAGACCTATATGCATTTTCAAAAAATTCATAAAGTCAAAATCGGTTAATTTATCCAAAAATGTTACTGGGTACGGAAAAAAGATATTAAACTGAACACGTTTGTTCAAAACTAAAAAAAGCCTATTTGAATTGAAGTTGTAGGTATTTTCACAGTGACAGTCTTTGGCACCCATATGATTTACCCCCCCAAGAGGCTTTGTAAAGAATGATGTTGTAGAACAGATTTTACACGGATATAATTTTATTATCAGTTTTGGTGACAAGTTGGTTGATGAGTACTACTATTAGTAGGTTCTACTTCTTTCCTTGCTTTCGCATGTCTTTCATATTGCTGTTTCCTCTCAGTTCACCCTGAGCATACCCACAAATGATGGCTTGGATAAATTTCAACGAAATGAACAAACAAAATCCCTTGGTAGTGAGGGAAGATTCATGTTTTCATCTGCAAGATGAATGAATGAATGCGGGGTTTGTTTTGGGGTTTTTGGGTGTGTTTTGTTTGATTGAACGATTTTTTCTTCTTTTCTTAAATTGCCATTATTTCAGATCATCATGGCCAAGAGGGCGGGTGGACCTAAAGCCAAAGCAAACAGAGACTGGGACGAAGATTAGAACAGAGACACAGAATTCTGGCCGTCATCAACTTATCATGTTTTCATCTCTCTTTATTTTTGTTGTTGGCTGTGTATTGAATCAAATGTGTTAGGATCTGAAATATTCTTAATTCTAAAGCAATTAAACTTTGAACAAAGCGGGAAATGAAAGGCTACACTTTCTGATTTTAAATACAGGAAATGTGAGTTTGACATATCAATGGCTAACAAAATAACAATGCTTTGTTTTTGAATTGGCACTAAACAAGTTCTTTGATATTCATGTTCTCTCTGAGCACCACATCGGCGAAGCAGGCCTTCATTCAGTTCAGTTTTGACATATATTTTTTTTTTTCTTCTTCAAGGGTTTAACTGGCACTTCTCGGATGTAGTCAGAGATGTTTCGCATAAATGCACCCAGGTTATCTGGTGGGTTAGCAAAATTATGCCTTTTGGCAGATCCCTATGACCCAAAAAAAATTCAACAGGTTGAGCACTTGGCCGTGAGCAGCCACACAGGGTTAGTGCCAAGTGCAGTAAAGTGGGTACTGAAAAGTTGTTGTAGACAGATGATTATGTCTTGGGTTCTCTGGGCGAGCACCTCCATCCCACATGAACCAAGTTTTCCCTACTTATTGGTCAGCAAAGAACTTGCCATTTGCGCCAATCACCAAAAAACTCATCAACGCACAATTGACTAGATTAGTACATAAAGAAAAAATGACTTCACAAATCTTTTGTAGCCCTATAGTAAATCAGATATATTCATGGTTGCAGTCTGAAACATCAAGCCAATACAGTAAATAAAAAGATTTTGAAATTCTTACATTTTTAGAAACACCCAGTATATATATGTGGGTGTCTGTATATGAAGCTAATGAAGATACTATTGTCATTGGCCTGGCTGGATGATGTGTCACTCATTTGTGTGTGTGTAAAGATGAATGGCTGGTCTAATACTAATACTATAGTGGAAGTGGGATGTCACCATAGCCTTTCATGTCTTAATGCCAGGCAGTCATGTGATCACACCGTTTTGAAGATGATTGATGATGAAGACTCTACGAATTTGTTGTCTTTAAGACCATTGGGTCTTCAGTGTGTGCTAGCCACTTTATTTCTTGAATTATTTTAAAAAAATATTTGTGTACTGTTGGGTTTTTTGTGTCTTAAATTGCCTACTTTTCTTTTTGGTCTGTTATAACTTATAGTTACGTTAAAGTTTTCAAATGTTCAACTCAGCTTTGTGGCTTTTTTTATCTGTCTATTCATATTGTTTATCTGGTTTTGGTTAGGAGATATATTGGGGTGTTTAATTCGTTACAGGTTGCTTGATAATGTTCATGTGTTAAAGAAACTTTCTAGTACAGTGTATGTTTTCTTTAACTACATGTAATGGACGAATGCATGCCTTTGAAACTTTTTGTGAGTGGTTTTCACATAGTTCTATTTTGTACTACTGTAATTTTGTTTCTTGATTCTGTTTTAAAAAAATATTATTTTATACAAATGCTGCCTTCAAATCGAGTTGAAGGAATAAAAGGAGTATGAAGAAATCATTTAAACTTTTTTTGAAAAATGTATTTGTTGATGTTATTGTTTTGTGTGAAGTATTCCTCTGCATTGTTTTTAGTGTTGTGTCTCATTCTCTTTTTGTTTTTGGTGCATGCTGATCGTTGAGTGGTCCTACTTCTTTCCTGTCTTTTCTCATGCTTTGTCTTTGTCATCTTTGTGTTACCACTTAATTCACCATGAGATGGTCACGAATGGGTTGAATTTCAATGAGCCGCTTTTAATTCACGAGATTGCATTGCATTTGATGGATGTGATAAATTCCAAAGAAACAACTGAAAAGGCTGTTTCTTTTCACTCACTATTAACTATATCCTTAACCCCCTTCACCATCCAGCCCCTCCACCACTCCCCAAAAATATCCCAACCTAAACCCCCCCTTCCCCCCACTCACTTTGTCTCTGTCTCTCTCTCGCTCTCTCTCTCGCTCTTGCTCTCTCTCTCTCTCTCTCTCTCTCTCTCTCTCTCTCTCTCTCTCTCTCTCTCTTTCTCTCTCTCTGTCTGTCTGTCTGTCTCTCTCTCTCTCTCTCTCTCTCTCTGTATCTCTCTCTCTCTGTCTCTGTCTCTGTCTCTCTGTCTCTGTCTCTGTCTCTGTCTCTGTCTCTGTCTCTCTCTCTCTCTCTCTCTCTCTCTCTCTCTCTCTCTCTCTCTCTCTCTCTCTCTCTCTCTCTCTCTCTCTCTCTCTCTCTTGGGGGGGGGCGGGGATTTAGTGAAGAGAGACAGAGAGACAGAGAGAGGAGGGAAGACAGACAGAGAGGAGAGGGAGGAAGGAGAAGAGAGAAGAAGAAGAAGAAGAGAAGAAAGAAGAAGAGAAAGAAGAAGAAGAAGAAGAAGAAAGAGTGAATGAGAGACTCTGAACAAGAGCAAGAGAGAGACAGAAGATCATAAGAGATAGATATAGAGAGAGGGAGATATCATAATATATATATATATATATATATATATATATATATATATATATATATATATATATATATATATATATATATATATATATATACAGAGAGAGAGAGAGGGCGCAGGCGCGAGAGGAAGACGAGAGGGAGGGAAGGAAGGAGAGAGAGAGAGGTAGTGATCACGAGTAAGACTAAGAGACAGACAGAGACAGAGAGGGAGAGAGATCGCAAGAGAGACAGAGACAGAAGAGAAGGAGAGAGATTGCAAGAGAGAGAGAAATAGAGAGAAAGCTTAAAGAGAGAGATGAGAGAGACACAGCAGAGAGACAGAGGGGGAGAGATCGCAGAGAGAGAGCGAGAGAGAGAGATGCAGAGGGAGCGCGCACCGCGCGCGAGAGAGAGAGAG
>JAXRKP010002017.1:2500-27500 GCA_037039925.1 Doris montereyensis
GAGATACAACAAATCGTAGTATGCTCTCTACGCCATGAATATTACAATGCTGCATCAATTAGCGTCATTGCCTTTAAGTATCCAACTCAATGAGAGAGAGAGAGAGAGAGAGAGAGAGGGAGAGAGAGAGAGAGAGAGAGAGAGAGAGAGAGAGAGAGAGAGAGAGAGAGAGAGAGAGAGAGAGAGAGAAAGAGAGAGTTGACGCTAAAATGGCTACCCTAGGCCTATCTGGGTCAATCTTAATTATAATACTATAATACCACTTAGAGTATAAAACGTATATTATATATATTTATTCATAACTGTGTCGTCACCCAATTACAATGTGTCAGTGTCAGACCTGGTAAAACCAACTCATACATAAATGCACCCAACACTTAGGCCCGGACGTAGGCGTACTAATTTTTTAAAAACTATGTTCCAAATAAGGAAACAGTGGTTTTTGTGTCTTACAATGTCGTCATCATCATCATCATCATCCTCATCATTATTATCATCATCTTTCTCTCTGTCTCTCTGTCTCTGTCTCTGTCTGTCTGTCTGTCTGTCTGTCTGTCTGTCTGTCTGTCTGTCTGTCTGTCTGTCTGTCTCTCTCTCTCTCTCTCTCTCTCTCTCTCTCTCTCTCTCTCTCTCTCTCTCTCCCTCTCTCTCTCTCTCTCTCTCTCTCTCTCTCTCTCTCTCTCTCTCTCTCTCTCTCTCTCTCTCTCTCTCTCTCTCTCTCTCTCTCTCTCTCTCTCTCTCTCTCTCTCTCTCTCTTTCTCTCTCTTTCTCTCTCCCTCCCCTTCCTCCCTCTCTCCCTCTCTCTCTGTCTGTCTGTCTGTCTGTCTGTCTCTCTCTCTCTCTCTCTCTCTCTCTCTCTCTCTCTCTCTCTCTCTCTCTCTCTCTCTCTCTCTCTCTCTCTCTCTCTCTCTCTTCTCTCTCTCCCTCCCTTCCTCCCCCTCTCCCTCTCTCTCTATCTCTGTCTCTCTGTCTCTCTCTCTGTCTCTCTGTCTCTGTCTCTGGGTCTGTCTCTCTCTCTCTGTCTCTCTGTCTCTCTGTCTCTGTCTGTCTGTCTGTCTGTCTGTCTGTCTGTCTGTCTGTCTCTCTCTCTCTCTCTCTCTCTCTCTCTCTCTCTCTCTCTCTCTCTCTCTCTCTCTCTCTCTCTCTCTCTCTCTCTCTCTCTCTCTCTCTCATATTATTTGTCCATGTAGACGAAAACGTTGACGTCACTTGTCCATGTGGGTGAACAAACCTAAACCCCTTTCCATAACTTTATCTACTACAACGTATTACTTGCACGCATCGTGATGCTGACGACGATTACGATTGACTGGCGCACGTTAATATTGAGTGCTTCGGTGGTGTTTACTCTCAGGGGTGAACAACAAGCTTGAAAATCTCTGCGTGTGTAAATCAAAAAGACAAAGACAAGCCTTTAAAACAAAATTCCGGAATAAACAACGCACAAAGGCTATGCTCCATCCTTGCCAGCCATATCGGTTTTCAAAATAGACATCGTGGCCTACTAGAAGTAAAAGTTAGTGTATTACTTTCCTTATCCTTAACTGTTTCCATTGTTGTCTTTCAGAAATCCGTTGGGCTTTTAGTGTTACTTTCACTATCCTTAACCGTTGTCGTTGCTGTCTTCCAGAAATCCGTTGGGCTTTTCATCAGGGGACTCGGTAGTCCAGAGGCAATGTGTCGGTCTCTTAACCAAAAGGTAGTGGGTTCGAGCCCCGCCAACGGTTGAAAAATAATCTCGAGTACTATGGAGCAACAATCTATCTCCCCCCCTCCTCCCCTGGCCCAGGTAGGTGGATCAACACCTAGTCTCATTGGAGACGGGCGATAAAACGAAGGTCCCGTGTGCAGATAACACTATGTGCACTATTAGGCGTTGTAGCTGAACCGTATTGTTGTGAGCTGGTAATCACGATGACACTGGTTCGATCCCTACGGTTGGCGCAGGTGGGGTTTTTTCCACAACGTTGTACTCTTAGGAAAAGTAATTCACTCTGATTTCCTTACTTGACTCAGGTGTGAATGAATACCCAGCTATAGATAGAGAAAGATCTTGTCAGAATGTTAGTACGAAAAGTCTAACAGGCTTCTTGTACTGTATGCTTCCGCCACCACCCCCCCTGGAGTTGAGAAAGACTGAATGAAATGGCCGCTGTGGGATAAATGATGTACAGTCGGCGAACCTGCACTTGTGCTGGGATACGGACTTTATCTTTATCTTTTTATCTTTATCTTTATCTTTATCTTTATCTTTATCTTTATCTTTATCTTTATCTTTATCTTTATCTTTATCTTTATCTTTATCTTTAAAGACCCCTTGGCTGTTTACTGGGAAGTCCGGCAAAATTAAAAATCCTACCAAAACACATCCGAGATCACCTTAGTCGTGGATGTGGGTAAGATAAATATAAAGTAAAATAAAATAAAATAAAATAAAAATCACAATTATAGTTCTTTGAATCAATAACGTTCTAGCGAGCAGATTAACGATTAGCGGATTAGTAAACTGTATACTACATACTGCATATTGCGTCTCGTGGCGCCGGTAGCTCAGTCAGCAGAGTGTCCAAACTACCAGTACCACCCAAGTTCCAATCCCAGTCCCAACTAAATGTTTCTGGCTCTCCTGTCGACCCAGCAGCGAAATGAGTAGCTAGAACTTTTCAGCAGCGAAATGGGTAAATAGGTCTTTTCAGCAGCAAAATGGGTAAATAGATATTTTCAGCAGCGAAATGGGTTAATAGAACTTTTCAGCAGCGAAATGGGTAAATAGATCTTTTCAGCAGTGAAATGGGTAAATAGAACTTTTCAGCAGCGAAATGGGTAAATAGAACTTTTCAGCAGCGAAATGGGTAAATAGATATTTTCAGCAGCGAAATGGGTAAATAGATCTTTTCAGCAGCGAAATGGGTCAATAGATATTTTCAGCAGCGAAATGGGTAAAAGATCTTTTAGCAGCGAAATGGGTAAATAGATATTTTCAGCAGCGAAATGGGTAAGTAGATCTTTTCAGCAGCGAAATGGGTCAATAGATATTTTCAGACTTGGCGCAAGTAAAGGTACAAGCCGAACTCCTGGGGTTTGATCGAACCCAGGTAAAAAAAAAAAAAACAACAACCTCTTTAAGAACCAGCGGAGCTGTAAATCTGAAATCTCTTGCCACTGCCAGTCAGGCCATGTCTGTTTGTCGACTCCAGATGGAAGCAGAGAATCATTTTGCTGCACTATTACACACACCCACCCAGCCCTACATTGGAAGCCAGAGGGGAGATGACAATGAGAGACAGAAGATCACACGGGAGTAAATAAGTGAGCGAAGAAAGAAGGAAGGAAGGAACGACAGCAGTAAAGAGCAAAATACGTGAGTACGTTCGTTCGTAGATAAATAAGTAAGTACTGAAGCGAATGAGTAAGTAAGTAAGTAAGTAAGTAAGTAAGTAAGTAAGTACATAAGTAAGCAAGTAAGTAAGTAAGTAAGTAAGTATGTAAGTAAGCAAGTAAGTAAGTAAGTAAGTAAGTATGTAAGTAAGTAAATAAGTAAAGTAAGTAAGTAGGTAAGTAAGTAAATAAATAAGTAAGCAAGCAAGTACTTACGTAAGTAAGTTAGTAAATAAGTAAGTAAGCAAGTAAGTACGTAAAGTACGTAAATAACAAGTAAGCAAGTAAGTAAGTAAGTAAGTAAGCAAGTAAAAGTAAGTACGTAAGCAAGCAAGTAAGTAAGTAAGTAAGTAAAAAATAAGTAAGTAAATAAGTATGTAAAAAATAAGTAAGTAAGTACGTAAGTAAGCAAATAAGTAAGTAAATAAGCAAATAAGTAAGTAAGTAAGCAAATAGGTAAGTAAGTAGTTAAGTAAGCAAATAAATAAGTAAGTATGTAAGTAAGTAAATAAGTAAGTAAGTACGTAAGCAAGTAAGTAAGTAAGTAAGTAAAAAAATAAGTAAGTAAGTAAGTAAAAAATAAGTAAGTACGAAAGTAAGCAAATAAGTCAGTAAGTAAGCAAATAAGTAAGTAAGTAAGCAAATAGGTAAGTAAGTACGTAAGTAAGCAAATAAATAAGTATGTAAGTAAGTAAATAAGTAAGTAAGTAAGTACGTAAGCAAATAAGTAAGTAAGTAAGTAAATAAGTAAGTAAGTAAGTAGGTAAGTAAATAATTAAGTGAATATGTAAGTAAAAACACACATAACAATAATAACATACAATCATTGCGTGCACTCGCCCTTAACACAGCAAATCGTATGCCTTTCACACTCATATTTTGGTGATATGCATCACTCTTAAAACGAAATTGAATAAAATTGGGTTTGGGTTTCTTTCTTATCAATAAATATTAAATGAAATTTACACAAGTAATTACACGCTTTAGTGACGTCAGTCACCGAATGGTTAGAGTGACGGACTTGGGATCATTAGGTCCCAGATTCGAATCCCAGCAAGCTGGCTCCGACGTTGTGTTTCTTGGGTAAGACCCCCTAACAGCAATACAACTAAACTAGTAAACGCATTTTCCTCACCCGACCCAAAAATGCACACCAATATGATCGCCTTTTGCGTCATTCGTCAGATGATTTTTTTGCTTGTGTTTGACGTCAAACTCGTACACAGGTAGGTGAGATTATCAGACGCGAAAGAGGGCAGTGTACTTACTTACTGGTGTCTGTTGTAATCGTCATTTCTCATCCTCTTATTATCAAATGGAAGACCATCAAGTAAAATAAAACAACAGACCAGACAACTCGTCTTGTCAACCTAGTCACAGAACGATTATCTTCTCTTCGTCGATATTTGTCATGGTGACAAGAAATTTATATAAAAACGTCTTGCATGGTGACGACCTTCGACGTTTCTCGCTATCGCAGTTTTAAAAAATATATTTATTTCTGTATTTCAATCGTATCTAATGTTTGGATAGATCTAGATCTAGATCTAGATGTAATATTTATTTCTGTATTTCAATCGTATCTAATGTTTGGAAAGATCTAGATCTAGATGTAGATGTAATATTTATTTCTGTATTTCAATCGTATCTAATGTTTGGAAAGATCTAGATCTAGATGTCATATCTATTTCTGTATTTCAATCGTATCTAATGTTTGGAAAGATCTAGATCTAGATCTAGATGTAATATTTATTTCTGTATTTCAATCGTATCTAATGTTTGGAAAGATCTAGATCTAGACGTCATATTTATTTCTGTATTTCAATCGTATCTAATGTTTGGAAAGATCTAGATCTAGATCTAGATGTAATATTTATTTCTGTATTTCAATCGTATCTAATGTTTGGAAAGATCTAGATCTAGATGTCATATTTATTTCTGTATTTCAATCGTATCTAGATCTAATGTTTGGAAAGATCTAGATCTAGATGTCATATTTATTTCTGTATTTCAATCGTATCTAATGTTTGGAAAGATCTAGATCTAGATGTAATATTTAGTTTTGTATTTCAATCGTATCTAATGTTTGGAAAGATCTAGATCTAGATCTAGATGTAATATTTATTTCTGTATTTCAATCGTATCTAATGTTTGGAAAGATCTAGATCTAGATCTAGATGTAATATTTATTTCTGTATTTCAATCGTATCTAATGTTTGGATAGATCTAGATATAGATGTAATATTTATTTCTGTATTTCAATCGTATCTAATGTTTGGATAGATCTAGATCTAAATGTAATATTTATGTCCCCTCACATCCCACATTAGGCTTGTCGACAGTTCTATAAACGTGTCTCGAGAGCTTTACTGTGTCGACAGTTCTATAAACGTGTCTCGAGCTTTACTGTGTCGACAGTTCTATAAACGTGTCTCGAGAGCTTTACTGTGTCGACAGTTCTATAAACGTGTCTCGAGAGCTTTACTGTGTCGACAGTTCTATAAACGTGTCTCGAGAGCTTTTACTGTGTCGACAGTTGTCTATAAACGTGTCTCGAGAGCTTTACTGTGTCGACAGTTCTATAAACGTGTCGCGAGAGCTTTACTGTGTCGACAGTTCTATAAATGTGTCTCGAGAGCTTTGCTGTGTCGACAGTTCTATAAATGTGTCTCGAGAGCTTTACTGTGTCGACAGTTCTATAAACGTGTCTCGAGAGCTTTACTGTGTCGACAGTTCTATAAACGTGTCTCGATAGCTTTACTGTGTCGACAGTTCTTTAAATGTGTCTCGAGAGCTTTACTGTGTCGACAGTTCCATAAACGTGTCTCGACAGCTTTACTGTGTCGACAGTTCTATAAATGTGTCTCGAGAGCTTTACTGTGTCGACAGTTCTATAAACGTGTCTCGAGAGCTTTACTCTGCTACAGAGGATTTTGTTTTCTCTATTATTTGGTTAGATCGATTTGTCGTCTGCTCTTATAGTTATATTATGCATGACATCTTTGCAAACATTCCCTCATTTGCAATTATAATCAATAGTCGTCTGCTGGCATCGTTTCGTCTGCCAGCAATCAGACACTTTGATTGATGAGCACGATAAAAAACACAGACATGTCAGAGTGTCTTCAAATCCTAGCAGAACGCATCTACCTCGAATCCCAAGAGTGTTCTACATTTTACATGGTTTTCTTCCTCCGTCAACTGCAGAAGTACAGAGGACATTAGGAGGAGCATCTCGGGGTCGCCTTCATCGACCTAACTAACCAATGCCTTCGACCTGGTTAGCCGAGGTAAACTTTTCTGAGTCGTCCTGAATATCGGATGCCCGCACCCCACCCTGCGAAGCTACTCAGCATGATCAAATCCTTTCAGGATGGTGTGAAAACAATCATCCAATACGAGGGCAGTAATCATCCAGTACCAAGGCAGCAATCACCCAGTACGAGGGCAGCAATCATCCAGTACGAGGGCAACAATCATCCAGTACGAGGGCAGCAAGCATCCAAGATATTGCCATCGTGGGCCAAGATATTGCCATCGTGGGCCAAGATATTGCCATCGTGGGCCAAGATATTGCCATCGTGGGCCAAGATATTGCCATCGTGGGCCAATATATTGCCATCGTGGGCCAAGATATTGCCATCGTGGGCCAAGATATTGCCATCGTGGGCCAAGATATTGCTCTCTCCTCAGCTGTTTGTGTGCTGGGTTTTTTTCAATTTGAAAAAAACAGTCCAAATTTCAAGGAATAATACAAAACTGAGGTAGTTTATTTCTTTTCCTAAAATCTGAAACGAAAGCTGAAACGTTTAACATGATATATGTTTTACTCCGTCCTCACCCAGAATATCAGTACATAATTATGTACTTAATTTTTGCACTTATTTACTGCTATGTAGTACTGTATTATCAGACAGTAAAGCAGCTATTTTATAAGTTATGTGCGTCGTAGACCTAAACGCTACGTTTAAATTCACTACAACCAAACACTCTACAGTATAACTTTAAAATGCACGTGCAGGCCTATTTCTTTATTTTTCCATCCTCACCCAACCAAACAAGTCCTGACATGACGTGTACACAGACCAACTTGTTCTGATAAATTGTACGCGAATCGTGTTGTGACTACGCACAAACCAGTCTATTATTATTATTATTATCTTTATGAAAGGACTCGTTCTAGTTCTAGCACGTGGGAGGCTAGGCGTGGGAGAATGGAATGCGCGCGGAAGTGCAGAGAATGGGTGGCGTTCATACTACAGTTTTTACAAATCCAGGGCATGGCATTGGCATTATAATTCATTGAATCATAGCTATGCAAATGGGAGGGGGCAGTGAGGGGGGGGGGGGGGGGCAACATTCTCAAAACTCAATGTAACTTGGAGTAAAGGTTATTACGCAACACAAGATGGAGGTTTATATTGTCGTCGTCGTTGTTGTTGTTGCTGTTATTGTTTTAATAATAAATATTATTTCTTTCCTTTCTTTTTTCTTCTTTCATTCATATAAAAGAAAATATTATTTAATTTCTTTTCCTCTTTTACAACTTCTTTTGCGCCTGAAATTTGTTTCTCGTTTTTTCCCCTTTCATTTTGTTTTGCGTCAGTTGTCTTTGTGGGTTCTCGCAGGTCTTCTACATGGTATTCTCTATCTGCTCTTATTGTTTCTACATGTCATTCTCTATCTGCTCTTACTGTTTCTACATGGCATTCTCTATCTGCTCTTACTGTTTCTACATGGCATTCTCTATCTGCTCTTACTCTTTCTACATGGCATTCTCTATCTCCTCTTACTGTTTCTACATGGCATTCTCTATCTGCTCTTACCGTTTCTACATGGCATTCTCTATCTCCTCTTACTCTTTCTACATGGCATTCTCTTTGTCCTCTTACTGTTTCTACATGGCATTCTCTATCTCCTCTTACTGTTTCTACATGGCATTCTCTATCTCCTCTTACTGTTTCTACATGGCATTCTCTGTCAGCTCTTACTGTTTCTACATGGCATTCTCTATCTCCTCTTACTCTTTCTACATGGCATTCTCTATCTCCTCTTACTGTTTCTACATGGCATTCTCTATCTCCTCTTACTGTTTCTACATGGTATTCTCTGTCAGCTCTTACTGTTTCTACATGGCATTCTCTATCTGCTCTTACTGTTTCTACATGGCATTCTCTATCTCCTCTTACTGTTTCTACATGGTATTCTCTATCTGCTCTTACTGTTTCTTATTTTCATTTGTGTATTTCATGGTTGTCTTGGGGTTGTGTTGTTGTTGTTGGGTTGTTTCGGGGTGGGTTTGTTGTTTTTCCTTTGTTCTCTAGCTCTATCTGTTTCTGTCACGCCCTTTAACTCTAGAGTTTTTTTTATATGTCTATCTGTCCATCTGTCTGGATATATGCCTGTGTTCATCGGTCTGTCTACTGTCTGTCTGTCGGTCTGCCCCCCCCCGCTTCTTCCCGCTCTCCCTCTCTCTCTCTCTCTCTCTCTCTCTCTCTCTCTCTCTCTCTCTCTCTCTCTCTCTCTCTCTCTCTCTCTCTCATCATGTTTATTAAAATATTTAGAAAGCTGAAAAGATAGAGGAAGCTTCAGGCAGAGAGACAATGAGAAAAAAGCACACACGTGGCAGGCCTATAAATACTTCACATGTGACTTATGACTCATGACATGAAAAGTAATGACCAAAACATAATATGATCCAATTAGATGAACATTGATGACAATGAAGGTAATCACAATGTTGTACTGTTAAAAAATGTACTTCACTCTTCTTTTCTCACTTGACTCAGGTGGAAATGAGTATTCAGCTATTGGTAGAAAAAGATCTTGTCAGAGTGATAGTACTAAGCGCCTAACAGGCATGTGTACTGTCTACTCCCCATGGAGTATTGAAGGACTTTGAATGAAATGGCCGTCTGAGGGATAAATGATGTACAGTCCGTGAGTCTGCACTTGTGCGGGGCTACGGACTATAACCATCTTTATCTTTAATAGCGTTTTGTTTTGTTATTTTAGTTTTAAAGATGCCATCTTGTTTAGACTACTTTATTTTTTAAAGATAAAACTTATTTCACTCAACTTTTTAAAATATTATAATAATCAAGTATATTGTATACAGAAAAAGAAACAGGAGCTTTGGATATAGGACACAGAAGACAAAGATTTAGTGTGAACTGAAACTCTGACTTTCCATCGCTAAAAGTAAAAGAATTCTGTCGATAGCTTCTAAGAAGGCAGACCCACTTTCCATCAAGGATGTCAAATAACCTTATAATGTTAAAGGGGGGGAGGAAAAGATCGTCCGGCCCTCCGCAACACTTCCTAATCCAGTTTCCTGGCTCAATGGATTTGATGCGGGCCACAGAACCAGCATAATGTATTATTTGCGACAAAAGCGTCATTCGGTATTCACACGCTGTCTTGACCCAAATGAACTCGACGCGTTTGTCCAAGGTCACGAGAGAGAGAGAGAGAGAGAGAGAGAGAGAAGAAGATAAGACTTAAGACTCGGTGGAGAGGATCAGGAGTAAAAGTGTAGTGTGGCAGTTTTATGTTGAGTTGTAGTCCTCTGTTCAGCACAGTTTTTACCTGTAGATGTAGTTGTAGTACAATTGGAGTAGGCATACGCGAATCTCACTACACCCAGTGAGAACTACCTGTAGATAGTTGTAGTACAATTGGAGTAGGCATACGCGAATCTCACTACACCCAGTGAGAACTACCTGTAGATCTAATCTAGCTCCAGGTCTGATATAATATAATTATTTATTATCGTATTCTATTTTTTAATTGACTCGTAGGAAGACTAGATTGACGGGGTGGGGGGATGGGGGAGATAACAATTCGAAGGTTTTATTATACGAATTAATATGTAGGGTGAGGAGCGGTGGATAAGGATTTTAAAATTCTAAAGAGTGACAATGAGAGAGAATATGAGAGATACGGAAAATAGTTTAAAGACTTACGAAAAGAAGATAATAATATAGAAAGACACACAGAGACAGACGGGCGCAGACTGAAAGAAGAAGATGATCATGAACAAATAGTAGTAGTAGAAGAAGATGAAGACGAAAAAAGAAGAAAAAGAAGAAGAAGAACAACAACAACAACAGGAACAAGCACAAGGACAAGCGCAATAAGAACAAGAACAAAAAGCATAAATAGACAGTTAAAAACAAATGAATAATGGCGACAAAAGAAAGGATGAAGACAATGACCGGCGACAGGAGAATAGAGAGAAGAAGCGCTTCTTCGATGAAGCACAGGAAACACAGTTACTTGAGTCACAGAGATGGGGAGTGAGAGAGAGAGAGAGAGAGAGAGAGAGAGAGAGAGAGAGAGAGAGAGAGAGAGAGAGAGAGAGAGAGAGAGAGAGAGAGAGAGAGAGAGAGAAGGAAGACTGGGAGTGAGAAGGAAGAGTGAAAGTGAAAGGAGAACGGAGATGAGGCGTTGGTTGACAAGGACGAACATGGCATTGACAGCAACAGACAGAGAATGGGGGGAGGATAGAAACGGTTAAATGGAAGAAGGAGGGGAGGGGAGGCTAAGTATGAAAATGTGGTGGCGAGGGGGGTGGGGAAATCAAGGGAGGAGGGGGAACATGAGTGCAAACAGGAGTGGGGGACTCCAAAACCAACTGACTCAGTCACAGTCACAGTGACTGTTCTCGTTGTTTTGAGAAGCAACTTTAGGACGATGCTATTGCTAGCCGCGTCACTTACTTATTATGTAAAAGGGGCCGATGTGTCAAAACCTGCATGTTTTCCTGCCAAAGCCTCGCTGCATGTGCCATGCCGTAGAGAAGAGTTGTAGTTTGTGGTTGTGGATCTAGATGTAGTAGTGCTACAACCACGTTTAGTTGGCCACGACCACTTTTTTTCGTCAGCCTGCCTTTCTTGCCCTCTCCGCCCCGCCCGCCCGCCCCTTCCTCCTCCTCCTCCTCCCTGCCCCGTCTCTCTTATCTTTTCTTTTACTATCCCCGGTTTGTTGCCGTTTTTAGCCTTGGTAAATAAGCTGGCGTCATCGCCTTTGTAATGTATACATCCACACGAACGGAGAAGGATTTAAAGGCAGAAGTTTCTTTTGAATAGTTTTGGCTGTGTGGTGGGGGTTGAGTCTTTTACTACAGGTTTGGAAATTAGATGACGGCGGGAGAGGGAAAGGGGGTAGGGGGTGCGCTAGAAGAACATGTCTAGACGCGCTGTTTGAGATGGTGCAGCAACTCTATTCCGCACTGGACACGTGTCTTCTCTTGTCAACGGAACTCGTTTGGGCTTAATTTAACTGCTTCCTTTTTAAATCAAGTTCTTGTCACTTTATCCCGGCTCTTTATGCATGCACTTTTAATTTTAATAATAAATTTCAAATGATGCTTTTCTTTGCCGTTTTTGTTTGTCTAATTCTTGATTTACGTGACCCTATTATCAATATCATAAATAAAGTTGCTGTTTTCAATTCAAAAAATATTATTTTGATTCCAAGCTATCCCCTGTTCGGTTTTTTCTTCTTTTTCTTGGGGAGGGGTGGGGGGATTCGCGCACACACGTAAGCAAACACGCACATACATAATTCACATATTTTCAATTTATCTCTTTACTCTTTACCCTTTCTGTCTCTCTCCTGTCTTTTCTCATGTGTGCCACTTTGCTATCCGTCTCTGTCGTCTCTTGATTTCGTTACTAAATACCCAACACACCCGTACGTGTATCATGTTCAATAGATAGATAAAAACATGCTCTTACACAGACGTAGAAAGAAAGAAGTAGATACATATATAATATTATAAATGTAGGGCTATATATATATATATATATATATATATATATATATATATATATATATATATATATATATATATAAGTTAATAAATAGACAGACATACACAAAGACAGACAGATAGAGATGGATGGAATAGAAAGATAGATAGTATAGATAAATACATACGTACATAGAGATGGATGGATGAAATAGATATATACATAGATCTAGAGATACATAATACTATGACTATTAGTATTGTTATCCTATTAATGCACGTTACAGATTAAGTGTGTACATGTACAGAAATGTCTACGTGTCTCATAGTTAAAGTATAGCTTGTGATACTTAATTATATAATATTAATATGAGTATAATAATATAAGCTATATTATTATAAAGTTAATACATGATTATATGTACATGTATTATTTAAAGGTTGTGCCAATGTAGGGGAATGCTAATATCATAGATCATATACATACATATAATATATATTTTAATAATGATAAGAACGAGCATGACGCTGACGACAGCCTGTCACTGAACGTGTCAAAGGCTTGCCTGTGGCTGGAGTAGTTGAAGCATGACATCACTGGGCAAAGTAAACAACAACGCGAACCACGTGGGCGCCTGTCGCAGACTTCACACAGCAGAGCAAGTCAAGCAGTGGGTGGGGGTTGGGTTGTTTTTGTTTTGTTTTTTTTTTCTTCTCTGTATGTCTCTCAGTGTCTGTCTGTCGGCGTCTACTTCATTCTTTAAAAAAAAAAAACACAACATGACACGAATCTTTTTATATTTGCCCGATATGAAAAAGTAGACAAACGAGTTGTCAATATGGGGTGGGAGGTGGTGGAAGATTGCGGTTGTGCTGTCTGTCCGACAGGGGATACAGGAGTGGGGATGGGGAAGGGAGTGGGAAGGAGGATATATTATAATAAGTAAAAGGATGGGTTGGATTTGGATAGGAGTAGGAGTGAAGACGGCGAATAGCTGAGACATGACTGGAGGCTTACCTTACCGCCGATCCATATTTTTAAATTCATTCATCATTTTGCGATTTTTTTCCTAATCACCTGTGAACAAAATGTTTAATTGTCACCCAATGGCAGGTCTTAATCCATGTTTTTCACACTTTGCGAGCCTTCGTAAGCAGCGTAATTATGAAATAGAACGTAAACACACTTTGTAATCGCACACAGTTAGTTGGTAAGTCAATTTCAATGATCATTTTAGTTTAAGTAGCTACGCGGCGAGAGGTAAGAATATAAGTATTGTAATTGTAAGATTGATTGAACAGGTTTTGGGCACGTCGGAGAGTTGTGAAATAACCCGTGTCTAAATAAAGACATAATACAACTTGACAAGTGTATTTTAATATATTATAATGTATATACCGCCTCCGTCCTCCCTTTCGTTCTCTTCCCTATACATGTAGTTTTTTCGTCTTTATATGTTGTGTATGTATAGTATCCATGCATCTTATGACGTGTGTCTATTCAACTGCATCTGGTCCGTTTATTTCTTATGATGATCTCATTTTTGAATTCGAACCAAATCTTCGTAAAGTACGATAGGGCTTGGGAGTTGAGCTTGCAATGAGTTCATCACTAGTACGATAGGGTTTGGGAATTGAGGTTGCAATTAGTTCATCACTAGTACGACAGGGGCTTGGGAATTGAGGTTGCAATGAGTTCGTCACCAGATCTAGTACGATAGGGCTTGGGAATTGAGGTTGCAATGAGTTCGTCACTAGTACGATAGGGTTTGGGGAATTGAGGTTGCAATGAGTTCGTCACTATTACGATAGGGTTTGGGAGTTGAGGTCGCAATGAATTCGTCACTAGTACGATAGGGTTTGGGAGTTGAGGTCGCAATGAGTTCGTCACTAGTACGATAGGGTTTGGGAGTTGAGGTCGCAATGAGTTCGTCACTAGTACGATAGGGTTTGGGAATTGAGGTTGCAATGAGTTCATCAGGTTGCTGAGTCACTATTACGATAGGGTTTGGGAATTGAGGTTGCAATGAGTTCGTCACTAGTACGATAGGTTTGGGAGTTGAGGATGCAATGAGTTCGTCACTAGTACGATAGGTTTTGGGAGTTGAGGTTGCAATGAGTTCGTCACTATTACGATAGGGTTTGGGAGTTGAGGTCGCAATGAGTTCGTCGAAGGAACCTGTTTCGGCACTCAGTAGCTTTTGTCAGAGTTAGTTCGTCCCCCCTGTACTTTGTACAAGGTTTTAGTCACTTAGTGTTAATTTCAATTCTAAACACATGTAATTTGTAAGTATAATGTCATGCATATGTATTGTACCGGTACTTAGTTTAGGGATAGTTATGTTGTCCCTCTAAGTAAGGAATGTGTAAGGAGAGAGAGAGAGAGAGAGAGAGAGAGAGAGAGAGAGAGAGAGAGAGAGGGATAGTTATGAGAGAGAGAGAGAGAGAGAGAGAGAGAGAGAGAGAGAGAGAGAGAGAGAGTTCAGAGAAAGAGATAGAGTTCAGAGATGGAGAGAAAGAGAGAGAGAGTTCAGAAACAGATAAATAGACAGACAGACATACCAGGTGCAAGGTTTTGGCTTCTCCACCAAACCAAAATTGGAGGAAATGTGTCTGTCAGTGTTCTGTACCAATTACCAGGAACACAACGTCCGGGCTAGCTTTGCCAGGATTGAACCAGGGGCGTCATGGTCCCGGAATCCGACAGCCTAATATTAGAAGGATAATCACTCTCGGCCACTACAGCGTTAAAAAACTGGTAGGTTTAGTGTTGTTACAGGACAGTACGTAGGTACTACTACTACTACTACTACTAGTAAGCCACTTACTACTACTACTACTAGTTACACTAATTACAGTTGTTACATTAGGTAGACTAGACCTAACAGTGACAGCACATGAGTAAACTAAAAGTAAAAGAAAATATGATTGATATGCATTTGGTTCAGATACTATGAAAATATGATATGCATTTGGTTCAGATACTATGATCGTTAAATGACTGACTGTTCTAAACATCTTTCAACTTAAAATCAAACTTTTAGTTTTACTTGCTGAAGTGAAATCACTGAACATACTGGTGATAATAATGATAAGAAATTAAGAAGAGTAAGACTAAGAGTATATTATTATTAAGGCTGAAGTGAAAGTGTGGTTCATTGAAATTTACCCCCGTTCGTCATATATGATTTGCAGTATGCAGCGATCTCAATACTCTCAGTCTCAGCAGAGTGAATTAAGATTAAGAGGTTTTTGTTTGCGTGTTTCATTGAAATAATTGAAATGTACCCCGTCCATCATTGCTGTGATCTCAGCAGGGTGAATAAAAAGGAAACAACAAGATGAAAAATAGGTGAACGAAGGGAAAGAAAAAAGTAGGACCAACCGTGCACGCCAACCACCAGCAGAATTAAGAGGAAAGAGTAACACTACAGTAAGATTAGCGAATTGAAAGCGAAGGGAAAGAAGGACCTACACTAGCAGCGCCCTCCGACATCTCATCACAAGGCTTACGGTTAAGATGGTGTTATCTGTTTTAGTTTTACTGAAATTGAAATTTACACAGTGCTTGTTCCTGTTTCATTGAAATTGACCACATCCACCATTGCGGTGATTTCAGAGTAAATTAAGAGTTAAGTAAAAGAAAAAGATGAAGACGGATAAGAGAAAGGAGGACCTACCGTACCAGCCATTCCTGCTTACGCTCTGCTCCATATGTGGCAATCTCAATCTCAGGGAGAACTACGGAGAAGACTACAAAGAACTAAAAGTAAACAGTTCGACGAAAGGTAAGTGAAAGTAAAGAACCGTTCAATAAAGACATAAAATAAAATCTACCTGTACCACTAGTACCAGTAGCTTCCGCTAGCAATCCTCGAGCAAAAGAAGATTAAACTTAAACAGGACTTTTCTTTCAACTTTCAGCTTAATGTTTCGTTTGTGTCAGTGTCATTGAAATTTACACCGTTCATCATGTGCGGCGATCTCATGGTGAATTAAGAGGAAACAAGATGAAAAATAAGTGAATGAAGGAAACATGTTTGACCTACCAGCAGTACCTGCTTCAGCTTAATGAGGCTGACACTATTATGACACTGACAGTGGAATAAACTAACATGAATGAATAAAAGTCATAAGAATAGGAAGAGAAAGACTAAGAGCCCAGTGCCCAAAAGTAGAGGTAACACTAGTAACAGTAAGAAGAAAACCAACAGGCATGAGTGCAAGTTAAAGACACCACAAAGAAAACTTCCAATTTCAATGAAAGATAAATAAAAAGAACACAAAAAAAACGGAAACAAAATCCCAAAGTGAACACTGACAGACAGAGAGAGAAGATATTGTTTCTTTGAAAGTTACCCCGTCCACCATTCGGGTGATCTCAGTGTGAATTAAGAGGAAACAGCAAGATGAAAGATAAGTGAAAGAAGTAGGGGACCTACGAGCAGCGCCTGCCAACCGCCCGCAGGCAGAGAGAGAGAGAGAGAGAGAGAGAGAGAGAGAGAGAGAGAGAGAGAGAGAGAGAGAGAGAGAGAGAGAGAAAGAGAGAGAGAGAGAGAGAGAGAGAGAGAGAGAGAGAGAGAGAGAGAGAGAGAGAGAGAGAGAGAGAGAGAGAGAGAGAGAGAGAGAGAGAGAGAGAAGAGAGAGAGAGAGAGAGAGAGAGAGAGAGAGAGAGAGAGAGAGAGAGAGAGAGAGAGAGAGAGAGAGAGAGAGAGAGAGAGAGACACACACACATATTTTACAAAGCCAACCAGCACACCTATCGTATTTGACACAGCACAGCACAAGTGCAGATCAGTGACCTAGCACGAAACACACCAATTCAATGAGAAAACACAAGAAAAACAGAATGCATTCAATTGACTCATTGGTTTATTTTTAAAGGCAATATTGTTGTTGTTCTCTTCAGGTATGAATTGAACTGTATTATCATTATTATTTGTATTGCAAACACTGGCAACATTTCAATAAACCACAATTTTTCATGTCTTCAAACCAAATCACTTAGTACCATAGGACAAAGACACAAGCACAATACGCCCCATAAATAATAATTAAAGAAAATGAAGTGAATGGGGAAAGGGGGAAAAAGACAACATCAATGAGAAAAAGAACTTTGAATTAAGAACTATACATACTATACATTATATATATATATATATATATATATATATATATATATATATATATATATATATATATATATATATATATCTGTAGGAGATATTAACAATAACACTACAATAATAAAAAAGACTAGCTAAGGTGCTGACTATACTCAGAAATATCAAGGTTGATTGATTAAAAATAACCCATACATGAATGATACACCATATATGCGGTGAACTCACGGTGAGTTAGGAAGAATCAGCAAGAAAAAATAAAGAAGTAGGAGCTACCACTACCAGCACCACCCACCAGAGAGCTACCACTACCAGCACCACCCACCAGAGAGCTACCACTACCAGCACCACCCACCAGAGAGCTACCACTACCAGCACCACCACCAGAGAGATACCACTACCAGAGAGATACCACTACCAGCACCACCCACCAGAGAGATACCACCACTACCAGCACCACCCACCAGAGAGCCACTACACTACCAGCACCACCCACCAGAGAGCTACCACTACCAGCACCACCCACCAGAGAGATACCACTACCAGCACCACCCACCAGAATTATAACATCCTAGTCACAGTTGACATACTCAACAAAACAACATTGAAATCAAACACCACATTATAATAATTTCTCTCACACACAGTACATTCAGTAAATCATTAAGTTAAGAAAAGGGGAACCCCCCCCCCCCCCCCCCCCATTGCACTCAAATTGAAGCCAGACAGAAAAACAGTACAAGTAGGTGAAGACAAGACAAAATTCAGTTATCAAAACAACCAGTTCCAAATAACCAGTGAGATGGATTCTATGCAAATAAAACAATAACAAAATCATTTTACACTCACAACAATTTTATATTACTTAACAAATTTTTGCTTGACACAAGGGGGGGGGGATTTCTCCATACATATCACACAGGAAATTAATAATAATATTAATTAATAAATAAATGATTATTATTTACAGACACCCCAAAAATGCTCCCATACATCTTTACGTTTACATCCATTATTGTGTTACCACAGGCAAACAGCAAATGCAGCAAATATTTTGACGTTTCGTAGATACCCTATAAAAAAAAAGAAAAAAGAAAGTCATCATACCAGGAGAGACAAGACTTCTGAGAAGCAACGAAAGAAGATTTTGACTATGTTAATGCTACTTTCAAGAAAGGAAACGACTCTACGAGCAATACTTCCATTTTTCAAAATATATATAATATATATATTCATGGTATGTTAAGTAAATGTGATCAGTGTAAATTAGAATGTTCAAACTTTGAATTATAGTATGTGTATTGATAGTACATATATCAAAGTAAAGTAATAAATGTGAATATTGACTTTGACATAGAAATCTTTCATAATGAAAGAGGGCTGCAAAACAGTGGTACATGTATATAATTTATGTTGAAGTATGAATGGAAAAGAAAGACACATAGCAAAGTTTTCCCCTTGTTCAATTATTTCTCCAAGAGCGATAATTTTTTTTTTTAAATTAATAAAAATTGATGACTACTATGCAGCTGCCTGTTCAACATGATGGTACTGTTTTCACAATTATGGAACACGACTTCACACAAGATAACAATATAGTCGTATTTATGCATCCATCAACACAATTCAAATTGAAGTTGTAGTACACTTGCACAGAAATGTATTTTTCTACTCCAAAGAGATCAAATGAATGGGGTTCGATTCCAAACAAAAAGTCTTTTGATATTTCACAACACCAAACACACATTCATTCTATGACTACCGATCAGTGCATGCATAATCAATAATTTTAATAACATGGAAACACTCTGAATCTCTCTCTCATACTGCCTGCCAAAAGTGGGAGGACATCTGACTGATGATAAATTGGTCACAAAAATATACATTAATACCCTGACTCACAACATAGGCTAGTTAGTCTCCACATTTACAATGCAATCTGACCACTTACAAAATAGCAATGATTTTACCCCAAATACAGAGAATGGACATGATATACCACCCACTAAAACATGGCAGGAAAGTGAAGGGTAGTAGCAGGAAAGAAAGAAAAGATGAGGATGGTTGGCGAGACTAAAAAAAAGTAAAGTTCCTTCCGAGCCCTAATGGCCCATAGTTATTAGTACCAGAGCGTATCGGTTTCTATAGCTAAAGTGGAAAAGAGGATAAAATACAACGCCACTGAGAACTATGCAGCATAGACAAAAATGCTCCAAAGCAATACATTTAATAATGCGACATCACAAATCTATACAATTACTCCTGCACTATTTAATCAAACTCTGACCCAAATTTCAATAAATACCGCCCTCAAAAAATCATGCAGCATAATTGAAATGTTTACAGCTAATTCTTCTTTCTACATTACATTATTTATATATTTTCTGAAGGCTTAAAACATCTCTAATTTTAAAATCTTTTGAAAGTCAGCAAAACAATTTATAAACAAAATAACCCAAGAAAAAAGAAGTTGCATTGCTGTGCTAAAATGCATGATGATTACTACGCGCTTTACTGAGGAATTCAAAAGCTGGCTTCAGACTTTCTCCTGAATTGAATGTTTGGGGTAAATAAATTTCAATGATGAGCATGACAATTGACATGGTGTCCATGAATAATAATAGGCACACAAAGCATTATTACAGGAGCATATATATGTTCTGCTATAAAATGGCTGCCCAGAATATTGTGCCTTACATTTCAACTGTCATGAAAAAGTTCAACAACAAAAAACAAAACAAAAAACCCTCCCACAAAACCAACAGTGTAATTGTAAAAGTGTAACATCGTAGAAAATGGACATCTTAGCTGCTGCGTATTATATTATGACAGTGAAATGTGTAAAGAGTATACAAATAAAAAAACACAAGGTCTCTACACTTTTATGCTTCCAATCTAAAGCCATAACACTAATTAAAAAAAGAAGATGAAAAAAGTGTTTCTTCGAGAAGATGTGAATATCTTCTTTTTCTCAATCAACCCAAATAATCAACAACAGAGACAACAAAAAGATTAGACATCATTAGACCAACGACCCATTTCAACTTCAAAAGTATCTCAAAATAAGCTCACTTTTGTCTTCTTTCTTTCAATTTAACGTTCTTCACGTCAGCAGACATGTTTATGAGGTTTTTTTCTTCTTTCACAGTACATCATTGAGCTCATGCACGCAAACACGAAGATTATTTTGTTTTAAAGTAAACAGTATCAATAGTATCATGGAGGCTATAGCACTGTATGTGGCTATGGCTATAGCACTATGTGGCTATCTTCTTGTCCTCTCTTTTTTATCGTATTACTACCAGATAAGTTTATGTGTAATTAACAAGATAGTTTAGAAATAGAATGGGTATTATTATTAGCTAATCAGGTGGTAGGTCGTGGGTCGCATGGGATGAAATCTCAAAAAACAGACACGGGGCAAAGATTGCTATAATAAAATCAGTTCTGCAACATTTATTCCCATGCACTAGTTGAATTTCTTTCAATCACTCGCACACACACACACCCCCCTAAAATTTTAACAAGCTTTTACCTCCCTTGATCTTTTAAACTCCTTTCAAAATACAACTTATTCTCATTATAAAATCATTCACATTCAACAAGATGCCTTCATCGATAAGGCTGTGTGAATCAATGTTACTATTTGTATACACATAAGACATGCACTAGGTGAACACAATGGATTTTTGAATGAGCGACCAGATGGTCATAGTTTTAGGATCATAGGGGCCACAAAGACCTGAAGTAAGAGGAGGTAGAAAAGGTTAAAAAAGTAAAGAAAGAAGATGTTGTAAGGTATGAAAGGACAGGAATAGAAGTTGTAAAGCAACCAGACCCCAACAGCTTAACCACCCTCCCCCCAAAGAAAAGGAAAAAAAGTGAAAAGCAGTAGGACATGAGAAAGGCGAGAAAAGTAAAAGAATTTGTGGGAAAATGTTGCAAACAGTCATAAGAAGAAAGGGGTATTTATGAAAATAAACAAAATCAAAGTCTGCTAAAGAAAGGGGAAGATAGAAAGAGAGAACAGGATGAAAAGAAGAAAATATCGCTGATCTTAGTAAATGCACATTTTCCATTCTACCTTAAAAAAATATACATATATATATATATATATATGGCCAATGGATTGAAAACATGAGGAAATATCAATGACCCGGAAAACGGGGTCCAGATGAGTAGATGAATAGTGTAGAGGGAGAGCATTCCAGAAACAGCAGTCATGACCAAAATATTGCAGCAAACCCTGTCAACCAAGAACCATCACAGTCTTCGACACCAGCCACAGCACGGCCATCTGATGAGCACAGTGCTGGTGGTTTCTTGACAATGACAGCAGCATTGATTTCATGTGTTTTTTTTTCTCTCCAAAGTCACATTTATCGTCATCTTTCTGAAAAATACCAAAAAATTGAAAAATTACTATGGCGAATTATATGATATAATAATTTTTAAAAGGGTTTTAGACATTTAAAGACAACCCAGCTACAGCAGACTTAATCAGTAGTCTTCTGAAAACCTTGTAGAGATAGCGTCTAAATACAACAATGAGCATCTGAATCATGTCAATGATTAAAAAGAGAAAGTACATTACTTGAATATAGATCTAGATCTAGTTTCAAAAGATAAAAAAGTGAAAAAATTTGAGAAAATTTGCCATTTAAATAATAACGTAGACAAAAATTATTTTTGTAGAATGATAAGAAACCACCCCAAAAGTAAACAACAAGAACCATTTCCTCTTCCAGGATGAAATACACATACCTTGAATAGTTTAATCTTAGGAGTTTTTATGTTCTTGGTAGGCTCTTACTGAGGCAACGAGGTCTTTTCACTTGAAAGTGGTCTGAGAGAAAGAGAAAAAAAAAATCAATAAGAATACAATATATATAGGACAGAACCTAAATGCAAGCACTTTGTCACATTATATAAATCACGTTACTATCTGGATATATAGTAAAGTTCCTGTAAGGCCCTTTAGGTCTATGAAGCCAGAGCGTATCCAGGTTTCTGGCGTGAAGCGGAACAAGTGACAATAATCACATCCTGGCCAGGATGCTACTCAACGCAGGTTTTTACTCTAGCTAATGCTTGTACCCATTTTGTACCTGGGTAGAGTGGGTAAAATGTGTGTTCACGTGTCTTTCCCCAGGAACACAATGATCGGACCTAGCTTTGATAGGATTCAAACTCGGAACCACGATATAGATCTAGTCACAAATAAACGACCTCAAAAGTAATAAATTGGAATTTATAACTAAATCTAGAATAAAAAGTAAAAATGTCAATAATACTGACTATTAAATATATCTAGATTTAGATCTAAACAAACCCACAAACCCCCATCAACAATAACATTTTTAAAAAGCCAACTTTTCTTCAAATGGCCAAATCTTTCTAACATGGATTGACTAGAAAGCTAATCGTAATTTTGGGGCAGGCTACAAGATCTGGATCTAATAATTAAAATATGCAGATCAACTACACAAAAATGAACCAGTCGGCTTGTATCTAAACTAGATCCTAAAAAGACTTTTAACAAGATGAGTTCAATGTATAATTTAAAACATAGGCTAGGCTTAGTAGTGGGTTTCTAAAACAAATCCCTTTAAAAACAATGGCGGCAAGGAGAGAAAGGGAGCAAGACAGAAAGAAAGAACGGGTCAAGATCGGAGCTGCGTCCGTCGATCTCACTTTCTTTCTTTGTGTCCGAACAATCCGACTGGCCATGCGTTTCCCCGCGAGCCAGCGCGCATGAACGTACAAGCGCTCGCGGTAGTAGTGTTGTAGGATAACCAGAGCGTGTCAAACCAAACGCACACTTACATCCACATAATATATGCGACGACACGTGCAGGTAAAAGACGCGATTCGAGAGGGAGGGAGGGAGAATGTCAGACGGGTCCAAGCATAGCGTGGCTCTGGCCCCGTTATCAGGAAACAGCCATCCTAACTGTCCTACTTAGTTTGCCCGCCCTCTTACCTACAATGCTACCTCAATCTCTTTCGCGCAACTTTCCCCTCAGACTCCATTTCTCTCCCTTCCCCACTCGGGCGATGCTACACGAGTTCGCAATCGCATAGATCTAGATGTGAGGTATGACGTAATGTTTTGTGTTATATTTTTATTCTTGTGTTATATTTTTTCTTAGAGGTCAACACTAGATCTATATCTATAGGCCTAACATTTCACAAACAAGTAATGTGAATCTTTAAAAAAAAGTGCCCAATATGAATGATTTAAAATGAGATTTTAAATTTAGATCTAGATCTAGAACCGTATAGAATCTAGTATTACGGTTCAATCACTTCAATCAGAATGTACTGTAGTCTAGATCTAATGGATCTAGATCAAGACTCTATCTGAATCTTAACTAATGGAGGAGGAGTAGGGGGGGGGGTTAAAAAAATGAATTGTCGGGGAGCTTTCCGGAACACTGCAGGCCTTTTTGCCATGTCTTCTCGAACACCATGCAGAAGGGTTATACATGTGCAACTGGCAATGGAAAATAGATCTATAAATCTAGATCTTAGTTCTACAATATAATGAGAGCTTTGCATGAGTTAACGACTTGAAAAAAGAAACCAGAAAGGGAGAAAAAATGGATCTCAACCACTCATGCATAATGCTCAAACATTTCTAGACACCGTGGTGGCAACCTCAAAAACAGTCTAAAAGATCCCTTGACTTCATCTAAATTTGGATGCCGAGGCTGCAACCAATCAGCCTCAGCTAAACTGACCCAAGCACACCATGTTTACGGCTAAACTCAACACTCACTTCTGACCCAAAACACCGACCACACAACACACTTTCACAGTGACCAGAACAAGAACAAAGACTGGTTCTGCTAGGAATGAAACAGCCAGCTAACATAATTTAGCTCTGACAACGGCAACCGTACAATTGTATTAACAACTCTACCATTAGAGATCTAGGGTATATCTAGATTTTAGTATGTCTAATCTAGATCTATATATCTAGATCTAGAGTACTATGGTGTACATTGATTGTAAAATAACAACTAATCTAGAAAAAACAACCTAGATATAGATCTAGAATCTAGAGAGCAAGTAGATTCTAGATCTAGGATCGGCCTTGATCTGGAAGGAATCCCATCAGATGCAGCTTATCTAATCTAGATTGATATAATCTACCGTTACTGGACATCAGATTAAATCAAAATCTACCCTAAACTAAAGATCCCGGAGATCCCATTCCCTGCTCCCAGAAAAACGTCCACAAAGATCAAGAACAGATCTAGATTAGGTTAGATAAATCAGTCTCTTCTCCCACTCGTTTGTCAGTCTTACATTACAAAAAAGACACAATATAGATCTAGAATCTAGATCTAAGTAAGACCCTAAGTTACTAAGTAGAACCTGGACTGTCCTAAAAACACAGAACAAAATCAATAGGCCTAGAGTACGATCTATTCTAGATCAAGATATCTAGATCTAGTCTGGAATAGATCTGGTCTGAATAAATCAAATTATTTAGTTTTAAGTCTATTATTTTCACACGTACCTGTGATGGTTTGCTGCCTAAAACTTCCATTCGACACATTAGTAAATCCAGAAGAATTATTGGAAACAGAAGGAGATCTAAATTCTGACGTGGAATACGTTGATGGACTGTTTATATTTGATGATGTAGAGAATCTAGTGGCATCGACGCTTTGGCCACTTTGGCTTGATGGTGATGGTAATGGCGAGGACGAGCGCAAAGGCTTTGGTGTTGTCA